>JAZHYW010034539.1:0-21605 GCA_037355805.1 Ixodes ricinus | reverse complement strand
TAGAATACTGTTTGAGGACCCATGTAGCTTGTACAGAATCCGGCAAGGTGAGTGCGGCTGCAATGTCTTTGAGCTCCATCGCTTTCCACATGACCCCAGTTTCCGGCGGCAGTGGCTTGCATCCCTAAATCGAAGACTTTTCCCCAATGCCATCCTCTCGACTGTGCTCGGAGCATTTTGTGAATGGAGTGCGCACCGCACTTGACGCTGTACCGTCGATGAACATGGGGTATGCTCGCAAGGTGCGTGCAAGTTTTCTCCTAATAATTGCTACATAAGCTTGTAACTTTTTGGAACTGAATTTATTTTAATATCAATATTCTGAAGTGGTGACAATGACTCGATTTTATTATCTACAGCACTTGGTTGAAGGCTGATTTCCGCCGCTGGGTGTGGCTGGAAATTGTCAAAAAGATAGTTCTATCGGTTTGCCTGAATCGCAATCTCCTGCGCGAAAACAGAGAGCCGTGAACCTATGCAGACCGTCACAACGCGACTAGATTCTTCTCATTTTCAAAATTAGTACATAATGTAGCTGGAAAGAAACCTTCAATTTCTGTTGCTGAAAGTTGAAACATGCTCATGCATCAATGTTTATAAACGTTGAAACATGCTCATGCATCGGTGTTTATAAACGTTTCATTTGAGGATCCCGTGCTGACAAGTGTGTCTTTTGTCGAGAACTGAAAAGAGCAAAGTCGAGATGGGCCGATTGCCGGAGCGAGTAAATCAGTGCTTCAACGATTCAAAATCGATGCACGAGCATGTTTTAACTTTCAGCAACAGAAATTGAAGACAGAAATTGAAGTTTTTTTTCCATCTACATTATGTACTAATTTTGAAAATAAGAAGAATCTAGTCGCATTGTGACAGTCAACATAGGTTCACAGCTCTCTGGTATTGCGCAGGAGATTGCGATTCAGGAAAACCGGTAGAACTAGCTTTTATACGATTTCTAGCCACACCCAGCGGTGGAAATCAGCCTTCAACTATGTGTTGTACCTGATAAAATTGAGTCATTGTCAACACTTCAAAATATCAATATTAAGATAAATTCGGTAACAAAAATTTCCGAGCTGAAACAGCAATTATCACAAGAAAACTTGCACGCACCTTGCAAGCATATCCCATGTTCATTGACAGTACAGCGTTAAGTTTGGTGCGCGCTCCATTCACAAAAGAGTAAAGCTATATGCACTACGCGGAGAGCTCATGCCGCTTGGGTCACCCTTTTCGAACGGCGCGTGTATCACTGTACTCGAGCTAAAAGTACGCCTCTGTATATATATTTATTTTGCCTGTACTGTTGTGCATTAGTGCATGTTTGACTGTTGTCAAATGCTAGCTGCCTTCTTGGAGCTGGGGCCTCGTCAAGCTGCACTTGTTGCAGCTTTTTGTCCCAGCTGCCATCTTTCTTGTGAAAGAAAATAAAGTATTGATTGATTGATTGAAAAAGAACACCTTTATACTCTTCGCAAACAACATAATCAATACAGACTCTACTTCTAAAGGCGCGCGTCACGCAATGTTTCGAGTAGTTTCCGAGGAAGAAATTCGAGCTTGAATCCAACCTCCCACAGTGGAAGCGAATACAAACGCCAGCACGCTAACGGCTACCTTTAGCAGTCATGGGTTCCGCAAAACACACCGCCTAGCCAGGTGGTACCAAGCCGCCACCCGATTTGCAGAAATCAAGCCTTGTCCACCGCCCGGTCGGTGTCAGGGGCACAAAACGTGTATGGCCGCATGCCTTTCCCTGAATACCTGCACACCGGGCGGCACTGTGCAATAAAATACAATACAACACAATACGAGATAAAGCTCCCTGATACACTCACCAAGTGCCTCGCTTGACCCCCCGTGCCTCCGGTGGGACCTTTGCCTCTGGGTGAGTTCCAGCAATCTGACTGCTCGCTCAGTGACAGGTCGGTTCCGGGACTTCCTTGGCAAAAGATCGAGGGTCATTCAATGCGGAAAGCACGTGTGCGACAAGGAACCGCACACGTTCGCTTTCACGCCGACTGCACACACAAGAACACGTCATAAACGCTCCGAACAGAAAGGACTCAAAAGTAAAACGAGTGGGCGAGCACTCACCAATTAGACTCAAATCCACAGCTGGTTCTATGAGCACGCCGGCACCTAGGACACTTCCTTTTTCCAAAACGTTCTTCGATGTTTGTTCCTAAAGTGTGAAAGCGCCCGAAAGTTTTGAAACTCGCTTCGTTTTTACGATGGCGATGGCGATGCGGCGATGCCCGTTGGTTCCGAGTTCCGACCAAGTTTATTTGACGCAACGTGAATGTGCTTGTTTTAGTCGACTTAAATTAAAACTTTCAGATAAAAAAAATGTTGTAACATTTATATAATTATTTGTAATAAAGTGTGTTGAAGCGCATTGTGTACTAAACTGAAGCTTGGCTGGTTTGGCTTCGTTTCATTTTAACATGGCGGCGGCCACCGTTGTGCCATTTACCGTGCTCGACCTATTTGCTGTACATTGGTTGTCCTGATATCCACCTCCTGCGATCCGCATCAGCCACAAGCATGCTGGCTAAGTATTGTGTGCTCGCCGGAAAGAATATCCAGTCTTCTTGGAAGCGTTGCTCGAACGTCGTCGGCACCACGAACCGACTCGGCAAGCCTCACGTCGTTGCTTGGTTCCTCCACCGTGGTTCCTCCACTTTTCCGGCGATGGATCCCCCCAGCCCTGGCCTCAGCCCTACATGAGGTAGCCGGTGACAAACAATCTACGACAACGCGGTGTCTTTGGAATGCGATTGCTGCGATCAGTGGCTCTTAAAACCTCAGTAGCCCCCTTCAATGGTGAACTCTTCGATGTGAACGCCTTTACCTTCAGTGTCCGGAGACTGCTGCAAACCTCCGACGAGAGCGGACGTCTTCTCCGGGCTCCGCAAACCCCAGAGAACTGTATGTGATCCTGGTGTAAACATCGCCTCGCTCCGTCGGCCCGCCGCAGCACATCCGCCGAGAGATCGGCTCGCTCGAGTCTCGTTCTGCGAGCGGCGCGCCCGTTTCTGCCTCGAATATTGCTACAGCCGACACCGCCGCTTCGCAGCTCACCAATATCTCTGCGTCCACCCTGAGCCAGGACATGAAAATCCCCCTAGAGGGAGACGACCTAGGTGGGAAATGGATCACCCCTGGAAAGCCCCGCAAATCTCGTCTTCCGGCTGACCCTAACCCCGAACTTCACATAGTTATAGTGCATCTCCCAATCCTTCCTGCTGGCGCAGCTGCGCAGCCTCTTAACATTTTGCCGGCGTTCTTGCAAGCCGCACAGCTCCCTGCTCATACATGTGCCGACAAGTCGCTTCACCTCTGTCAAAATAACCGTCTCGCCGTCCTCTGCACCCATCACGAAGCGATCGTCAACCGGCTACTTCGCATCGCCAGCATCACCTTACAAAACACTTCCCTTCCCGTTCACTCCTACACTCCTACACATAGCTGCATGGATGCCAGCCTTCCCACGGCACCAGCACCCCTATTTACATTCCCTACATACAAAGTGCAGTAAATATATCATACATATATTTAATTCGAATAAGGGAAAAGAAAAAAACTTTATTATTTTGGGACACTGAGACGTTTATTCTGGCCGAATGAAACGAATATTATGTTGGCCAATTTTATTTTCTTCCCATTCCACACGTTATTTAGTCGTAATAAACACCAGATATGCCCAAAATCATTTTTGATCATTTTGAAAAAAAAAAAAAAAGCATGACGGAAATTTTTTTATAAGAAGAAAAAGAAAAACTTTTTGTTTTATTTCATGTTTCTATACTTTCAGATAATTAATCCACCACCTTCGGGCGTCTCTGTAGTAAATCGTAGCGTGATGCAGGTCACTTTAAGAGGGCCAAGGAAATATAGTGAACGCCTTAGAAGGGTCAAGCTGGCAAGCCGAGAGACTGACCGTTTATGAAGAAGGGACGAAAGGGCTGTCGTGATACACATCCATTGCTTTACTTATCCACAAGCTCCATAGTCGACATAATCACCACCTCTTCCCTCAGACCTTCCTGGTAAAGGGAAGTGAATGTATTCATGTGAATCAAAAAACAAGCTAAACAAGTACATTCTATTTATGGTCGTCTTTCTATGGATCACATTTTACATTTAGGTTTCCAAGATTTTCCGTTTTTTGGAGTTAGCAGCTGCTACAGAAAAGCTTAATCGAAACGCTTCCATCTTTATAGGGCAAAATACATAAAATGCAAAAAAGTAGCATAGCGTATATTTTCATTTTTCTTGCCAATTTTTGTACCTTCACGCTACATTTCAATAAAATCTGAAACTAAAATAGTGTACTACATTTTCTTACAATGTTTGCAAAAATGTTATACTCTTTTCAAAACGTTATACCAATAAATTGTTACTGTACGTGGTGTTTCATTGTAAACTTCAAAATAATGTTAAAAACACAATATTGTCAAATAATTTCTTAAATGTTCGTATTTGGAACAATTATTCGAAGTTTGAAAAACAGATATGTGATCAAACCAATACATTATTTCAGTGTTACTATTTATAACATTTATTTACTATTTTGCATTGACTGTTATGTTTCCTTGTAAACTTCAAAATAACATTGGAAATATATGTTAAAATGTTATTTTGATGTTACTTCCTGCAACACTATTTCATGGTTCTGCATTCACTGTTACTATGTTTCATTGTAAACTTCAAAATAATGTTAGGAGCATAATGTTACTAAATGTTACTTTAATGTTAGTGCTCATAACATTGCTTTACAGTTATGTATTGAATGTTGTTAAAACGTTTTGTACACAACAATATCGTTGTATGTTTAATTTGAACGTTACACTAACATTGAGAACATACCTAAAACGTTGTGTGTTCTATTTGAACGTTGCTGTAACATTTACACCTAACACAAAACGTTATTTAAACTTACACAACAAAAAATTAATGTTATTATAATGTTTTGTGCTCAAAATTTCAGAACTTGGTGTTATCGAACTTAAAAGTAAGAAGCGATTCTAAGCAATTTGTAATGAGAGAGTGGGGCTTGCTGTTGGTAGCAGACGCTAGTTATCTCCTCGTATGTTGAGGGCTACATTGGCTGCCAAGTGTTCAGTGAAAACAATGCTGGGTTCTGACAATGATATCTGATCAGAACCAGTAGCCTATATACTATTGGCACAAAATGAAATGTGACCACTGGAATGCATGGCCTTTGCTACCTGGAGGCTGATAAAACTGCGGAGTGGAGAGTGTGCTTCGAGAGTGTGCACTTTCTGCGATGTGCAGATAGCGCTGCATCTGTCAAAGGCCACGCATTCCAACGTTCACACTTCATTCCGATAATATATTCGGCAGAGACTGAGCATTTGACAATGCATATTTTATTTTTACCGCAATATTTCTCTCAAATGCGTTGAAGTTCCATGGTTTGGAACAAAATAGCTCCACCTGAGACTCACGAATTGAGAACACTCTTGATGTTGCAGCCAAGCAGCCCAGGAAGACGTCATCGAAATGCAAGACCACCACTCAGCCATTGACCAGAGACACGCAGCCAGGTATATTTTGGAAAAGAAAAAAAAAGAAGCTAGAAATCTGGGGCTGCTTGCTATGTCCAAAGCCCGTCTCCGAGACTGCATGGATAAAAATAAAGCACAGTTTTGCTGAACAAATTTATGCTCAAATTAATTTGCATTTGTTAAAAATATAAACAGATTTTGTTGTTAGTTACAATCTGCACTTTGTAACACCTGATATTGGCCTCGCAGCCAAGCGTCCCAGGGGCAGACCACCAAAGGTGCGGACCACTACTCAAGAGTACGATGCAGCAAACGCAGTCAGGTAAGGGCTGCTAAATCGAAGTAAGCTAAAGGTTCATATTCAACATGTAAAAGCTGAACTCTCTACCTAGACACGCATAAAAGAATGCAACAGATCAAAATGACTAGGCAACTTTTTACCTTTGAAAAAGAATGCACAATTTTAAGCGTCCTACTTCAATGTCTTTCACATTGCTACCGACATCCCAGTGCATGTATGCCATAAAAACATGACAGGAAGTTCATAGGAGCTGCTACCAAAACTACAATGACAAAAACTTGTCTTTCTTTTAATGCGAGAGTTCTGAAACCATAAACCCCGCACACACCGCTTTCTAGCAAGTGCAGCGACTACCAGCCGTGGAAGAGCATCCAAGCCGGCACTTAAAGGAGCCAAAGGAAGGACAGCAGCTTCTCAAAAGTGACCCAAGGCCAAAATACCAGTCAGCCACTGAAACCATAAAAAAAATGCAGAAGAGGAAAGACGTCGGGGCTCACCAGAAGACCGTGCAGTGCCAGGAGCAGACGAAGAGGTGCAGCGGGTGCAACCGTCTTCGTAACAGTCCTTCAAAGCTTGCCTTCAGCGCAACCTCAGATCCAAGAGGAGGCAGCCCTTTCTGTCCCCGTTCCAAACGCAGCTTTAAATCCGAATCTCGTCCAGTGTTTATCCGCGGTTCAAGCAAACCGTTCCTCAAACAAGGATCAGCAACCAAGGATGCATCTGGAAGCTGAAAAACAAGGACCAGCAAGCCCGATACAAGCCAGCCAGGTTAAAGTTCAAGGCGACACTTTGCCACTGCTTCAGAGGTTCGGTGCAGCAAGTGAGCAATCGCGTGTACTGGGACAACTGAAGCCGGCGACCGGAGCTTCTGCCTCAAAGTTACCGAATGGGACACCAGTCTTGTTCGAGACTCCGCTCTCCTTTACGGGAGGGCAGACCCAAGAGAGCTTGGAAGGCATCGAGGACATCAATCCCCTCATTCAGTTTCTAGATGACGACATTGGCAAGGCGACGGCATCAGTAAGACCAACGGTGACACCCGCGAGGGCACTTGACAAAGTGGCGGCCGAGGTGCCGGCAAAACCACCCACGACACCGGCGAGCGGCACTTTGCAAGCGACAATGGTTCTACCGCCGAAACCTGTTGCCATGACACCAGCGAACGGCACTACCGCTAAAGGATGCCGCGGCACTAGGAAAGCCGGCTGCCAAAACGGGAAACATGCAACAAACCGTCGCCGCCGAGCAGGCCACACATAAAGCGCCCCATCAAAAGAGACTGTTCAAGGTCCTGACAAAGGAATCGGTGACAACGCCGCCCGAAGGCTTCGCAGCGCCGAAAGAGATGCCAATCGCAAGGACAATCTCCAACAAAGATCAGCTGACCTCCAGCGGATCGTGGACGACACGTTCGGAAGACAGCGACTTTGAAGCCTTGGCTGACCTAAGAGACGAAGCCTTGGCCGACCTAAGCATAACGTTTGAAAGCCTGTCGAGTGGTAAGGGTCTGGCAGAGAGAGCTGGCAAGGCGACGGCATCAGTAAGACCAACTCTGACACCCGCAAGGGCACTAGACAAAGTGGCGGCCAAGGTGCCAGCAAAACCAGCCACGACACCGGCGAGTTGCACTTTCAACGCGACAATGGTTCTACCTCCGAAACCTGTTGCCACGACACCAGCGGCGGCACTACCGCTGAAGAGCCGCAGCACTAGGAAAGCCGGCTGCCAAAACGGGAAACATGCAAAAAACCGTCGCCTCCAAGCAGGCCACACATAAAGCGCCCCATCAAAAAGAGACTGTTCAAGGTCCTGACACAAGGAATCGGTGACAACGCCGCGCCGAGGCTTCGCAGCGTTGAAAGAGATGCCAATCGCAAGGACAATCTCCAACAAAGATCAGCTGACCTCCAGCGGATCGTGGACGACACGTTCGGAAAACAGCGGCTTTGAAGCCTTGGCCGACCTAAGCATAACATTTGAAAGCCTGTCAGAGTGCTCTGGCAGAGAGCTGGCAAAGGCGACGGCATCAGTAAGACCAACTGTGACACCGCACGAGGCGTACTTGACAAAGTGGCGGCTGAGGTGCCGGCAAAACCAGCCACGACACCGGCGAGCGGCACTTTCAAAGCGACAATGGTTCTACCGCCGAAACCTGTTGCCACGACACCAGCGACCACACTACCGCTAAAGGAAGTTGCGGCACTAGGAAAGCCGGCTGCCAAAACGGGAAACATGCAAAAACCGTCGCCGCCAAGCAGGCCACACATAAAGCGCCCCATCAAAAGAGACTGTTCAACGACCCGACAAAGGAATCGGTAACAACGCCGCCTGAAGGCTTCGCAGCGCCGAAAGAGATGCCAATCGCAAGGACAAACTCCAACAAAGATCAGCTGACCTCCAGCGGATCGTGGACGACACGTTCGGAAGACAGCGACTTCGACGCCTTGGCCGACCTAAGCATAACGTTTGAAAGCCTGTCGAGTGCCTCCCAGAACATGGAAAAGGATATCGACAGCGATTTCAACTACCTCGCAACGGTGGACTGTTCACAGTTCTTCAGCAAGGAAGAATAACTCGTTGAATCCCACGTCTGAGCTCTCGTTCCGCGCATCTGGTGCTGGGAAGGCCTCCCAAACACATGGTTGCAGTGCCACCGTCAATGCGCCTTCACTTTTAGTGTGTAAAAGCTCCACAACTGTTGTGACGCGGATCTGTTGAACCAAGAACGTTTGTTTGACGCTCGCACTTCCAGCAGCAACTTTTTATTGCAAAACTCACCCAACCAAAAAGGGAAAAAAAAATAATAAATCTTGCCCCAATAAAAAAAAATGCTCAAAATCTTGGTCCTCACTTTACATGCTCACAAAAACAAACAAACAATCACTCTCTCTGCTTGAAACACAAAAAAAAAACAGCCTTGCCTGTGCGAGATGGTGGTGACGTCGGAGGCAGCTTGAATGGGAATGAACGATGGTGAACCTAAGTGCGACTCGGTTGCTCAGTCCGACTTGGTCTTGGGGGCATCCTTATGGTGGAGGTAAACGCAGCTGAGTAGGAACACGCCGAATATCATGGAGAAGGCGCTCAGGCAGTAAGGGTACGCCGACGGGATGAAGCGCTCGTACTGCGTGTGCTGCAGCGGCTGCACGGACACCTGCGGAAACACGGGACAAATTGAAGGACGATACTACCACGCCTGTATGTAGTCACACGTTTGGGTGAAAAGCAAGAACCTGCCTGAGTGGTAGTGTAGAGGTGCGTGCAGGCGACATGGTTGTAGTCCACTTTGAACTGGTACACTCCGTAAACGTCCAAAACCTTGAATCGGGACTCGCACTTCTGACCTGCATTGGTTGATGCCGCACATTCATTTGCATAGTTTAAAAAGACAACCAACTTCGAAGAATAAATAAAAAGCTAAGGAAGACCTCGGTTAATAAAATTTTTGAGTAATCCCTGTAGACCTAAATTTCAATAACCAGAACAAAAAAAGCTTTCTCAACCTATATTTAAATTTAATAAAACAAACAAAAGATCACCTTTTTGCAGCCAATCTTGACGTGCAACGATGGAACAAAAACGTTCCAGAGCATCTTTTAATGTTCTAAACAGCTTCGCAGCCGCGACGCGACGTAAGCTAGCCCGAAGAAACGCATACGAACGAAGCCTCAACGAGGAGCTTTTCTCACGTGGTCGGCTTCGAAAAGACAGGGTGCATTCGCCTTTCTCGACAAGCTTGGTGCGTACAAGCGGGTCGATGAGAACAAACTCCAGCTGCAAGTCGCCGGCGTCCAAGGGCAGCCATTGGCCGTCCTTCAGAATCTCCACCTCGATGCTGTACACCTGGAAGTTAAACTCCGCAAGTTGGTAAATCTGCACCAGACAGAAACGCCGGCAAAAACAAACTAGTTTCAAGCGACGCACGACGTCGTCCATGACGGTGTAAGCTTCCGGAGGCGTCTTCTGGCCCTTGGGGTGGTGGCCAACGTTCTGTGCCCTCAGCACCCCCTTCTCCTTGAACACCCACTGAGAGAGGGCCGTGGCAAGTGCCTGGTTGCTGGCGCTCTGTACTCGCTTTCAGGAAGGCAATTCCTTGCTAGGAACGTACATTACGGGGTTTTACGCTACTTTTAGTCCGTGGGATCCTATGAAGAAATTGAAACCCTAACTATGCGTCGCAGAAAGCCGACAAACCGTGCGAACGGGATGCTAGCGGCGGTCACAGAATGCAAAAGTCTGAGAACGTGACGTTGCCTGGATCAACGGATGAAGCAGGAAGACGTCTACCCAGACCTAATATTTGTCAAACCGAGAAATGGCACTTCGGTGCCTTCGGCATTTAGTTCGGTAAAACATATATGTCAACGAGAAAGGAAATAGGATTGTTTTTCTTGCTGACGGGGTTGTTTCGCTGAAATAACTGCCGCGGACGCCCATGATGCCATTTCTCGACTCGACAAACGCTAGGCTTATGTGAACGTCGTGTTCTCCGAATTTTGCATTCTATCACCACTGCTAGCGTCCCGTCCACGCAAAGTTAAAGCGTCCCGCGACACATGCTTTATTTATTCTGGTTAAATAGCAGAGTTGCATTGTCTGGATCGGACCCCCTAATGTCGCCGAAGGTTTTCCACCGAAATTGTACTCGCAGGTCCTACAACTGCCGTCCTGCGAGCTCGTAACAAAATGTTTTTTTCAAAAGCACAAGCAAATCTTTTTTCTTTTTTTGCGACGAAATTTGGGAATAAAACGGGTTAATCTAAATTGGAGAAACAGGATGCACCGCTTTCCACTGTGCGCATTTTGGACAGGAGAGGTGAAAGAACTTGTCGCTGAAGAAGTCCAGAGAGCCACAGAACACGATGCTCACGTTGTTCCTCGCTTGCAGAGCCGACACGAGCAGAGTGTTCTTGCTCACTGCGTGCGGGTACTGTCGAACGAAATGCCACCACCGTCAGTTCACGAAGTGCCCCGAGGAGCGAATGGACTTGATGCGTGAAGAAAATTCTTACTTCAGTGATCTTGTTGTCTGGGATGTAACTGTAAGCTATCGAAGGGGCAGTCAGAGCCTCATAGCACAAGAGGGCTGTCCTAATCAAAGATAATGTTTAAAAAAAAAGTGAATATCCACAATTTGAGGAGCATGTCTAAGTTTTGTGCCTACAAAGACATACCCTACACCCCTGAACAAAACGGGAGAGATGCTCTTGCTGCCGACCATCATGGGGGTGTTGATAACATCCTCGCTCTCGGCAACTATGGTACTGTGCTGCAAGAACGCAATGATGTTGTCTCGGACATATGCAATGTGAAACATCAGGCATACATAGCTTGCACCGACGTCACTTGGTCGGACATGGAAGAAAGGGCGTGGGAGAGTGTATCTTCCACTGCATCAACGAGGCACTTCTGGCCACCAGAAAGAGGGGCGGACTGACGTGCTGTGCTCATCGGTGTAGGCATACTCCCACCTTATACGTAAATACATACAGTGCTCTAGCAAACCATACGAGTCACTCGACTTCGTTTTAAAAGTTGAAAAGCTGGAAACAACTTATTTCAGTAGGTTGTGGGGATTTGCTAGCTACCAACAGATGTACCAATAGAGGTACCAAAGGGTCAACAGCGGCGGCGATCTCAAAGGAGATGTCAAACCTAGTTGCGCGATCCCACATCTCCGCGACAATATAGATGACGTTTAGGGCTACACTACCGTGGGTCGTTTCGATAGATACCTCTGTCGGTGCCAATGATCCTCTACCTTGTCTCACTCTCTCGAATATAGCGGAAGAGAAGTACATACCAGAGTAATAAAATAGTCCAACAGTCTCCTATAGAAACTACTATGTCCCCATCCCTAATGCCGCCCGTGCCGGTAAGGTAAAAAAAGGTCTTTACCTGCCAGATGCGGGGTTCCAGAGAGCCAAGATTGGGGAAGCACCGGGGAAGTCGCCGATACACGTCCTATCTCTTCCGCGGTCATTGGACGAGTCCCCCTTCCCGAAAGAGGGAAAAGACGAGGCGAAACCTCCTTGCCTGTCGGTAGTGATCCGCATCCGAGCGGGGAACGGAAGAATGTCCCTCCGGGAGAGAGTGAGGGGAGGGCCCTCCAAGACGGGGGACCCTCCGCTTCACGAACAGTTCGGAGCTCATGGCGAAGGAGGCCGAGCGTCCCGACCTGCAGGCGTTATCTCGGCCATCAGGGAAGGGAAATCACAGGAATCCCCACAACCCCCCCCTTAAAACGGTAGGTGGGTCTCAAAAAAGAATAAAGGAGGCCCACCTGCTCTCATAAAATAAAATATAACGATGATATCTACCATCTGACACGCGACACCCAGCACGCGTCTTCATTGTGTTCGCCGGCAACAGGGCAGAGCAACAGGAATGGTCAAGTCCAAGTGCTCGAATGCTGTCATCACAGCACTGCACAGCATCACAGGCACCGTGCTGATGCAGATATATCCAGGTGTCACGGTGCAGAGCTGACCTGCAGTGGAGGGCGGTGAGGCGGTCCAAAGACGGCACCACTGACTGAAAGGCCAACGACCGCCGCCCACCAGCAGAGACCAGCTGGGGATGTCCCAAAGACACACCACCCAGGGGATCGGCGCCATCTCGGCCGCAGTAGGTTGGTGAGAGGGGCTGGACAACCCCAAAGACCTCCGAAATCATAAAGCCAGCAGACAACAGGCTCCGAAGCCGGGCGCAGCTCTACCCTTTTGCAACTTATTCTGCTTTCCGTATCACGCATATTCTCTCACGTCTGGGACTCGTGTCTGCCGTTTTAAGATGAAAAAAACAAATTTGACGAGGAGACAATATTTAAACGAATGGCCATCACGCTGGCGGGAAAATATGACAACGGAGCAGCACCGCGTGGCCTCGCAATGCCAGTGACCCGACGAGCTTACAATCGGGGGCACATTACAATCATGCAAACACGCTACATGGTGCCCGGGTTTCAGAGCAATATAACCTTTCAAAGTCTTAGAGTCACTCATCCACCCAGATACTGTCACAGTGCGCCTCAGACCGCGTAGAGCCACCACCATGAACGCAAAACTAGTGTCATTTCTCGAAAACAACAGGCTACAGGAGTACATTGGCATCGAGCAGATACAAATCAAAACCCTCCGCATCCACTGCAATACCAGCAGTGAATACAGCGCGTGTGTCAACAGTATGTAAACTGCTTCTTGACGCCAACGATTATGCAGCCCAGCTCCTGGAGCCCGTCAGAAGCAGTAACAGCTACTTATCGACGTTATTGGCAGGCGTACCATCCAACTCTAACTGAGTGTCCAAGACTACTCAGAGTAAAAGAAAAACACACATATTTACATTCCCAGAGTGCACTGCTGATCCTTTGCTACTCTTTTCTGCCATACCCCAGTCCCCGTTGTACATAAAAGGTCCGCCCAGTTCTCAAACACGTCGTCGAAACTTCTATATACATTTTCCTTTCAAGGCAAGTTGTTGGTGGCCCACAAGGAGCCAATTACACATCACAAAGGTGAAGGGTTTGCCTCAAGCATGGAGAACAAAGGGTCTCCCGTAACAACGAATGTTGCTTGGTATGCAAATTCAAGACAGGAACGCACGTATGAATCACACTGTGCTCACTCAAGCGAAGTGGAACTGCCAGTTGCCGACTCTGCATTAGTCAATCAACCAGAAGTGGCGAGATCAGGACGCTCATGGTACGGGGTGATCATAGGCAAGGAATTGCTGGCAAAGGCCTGACAACGGGACGGAGGCCAGGAGCCACGATAAAGGAGGTCGTGGCCCCACGTTGGGAGCCAGAATATGTGGGACAGTCACGGGTGGTGGTAACCGAAGGGTTCAGGGGCGGTCTCTAATCGGGAGACGCCAAGCCTAGTCCCACACCCTGCAGCTTTCTCTCCGAGAACACCGCTACGATCGGGTCTAACATCAGCCGCACAACTGATCGTTTCTCTAAAAAGGAGGACCACGGACCATAATAGAGCTGGGTCCAACGGTGTTTATTAGAACACCAAAAGACACACTGTCCCAAACCCCTGCACCGACAAGGTCAGATGAAAAACTCACCCTGTCGACACCGTCCCGAGAGCGCAGTCCAGGGCAAGCCAAGGAAGTCCTTAGCCACACATCCGATCTCTGTCGCTTCCGCAGGAGGAGTCCCTGCATTCCCGAAGTCAAGAACGTGCATCGACCTCCTCCCCCCGCAGGCGTTGCCCTCACCCAAAACAACTAAATTCCCGGACAAGCGGGGGGATGGAAAAAGGTCTCCCCAGAAGAAAGTGAAGAGGAGAGCCCACCAAGCCAGGAGGCTCTCCTACGCTTCACGAACAGGTTCGAGCTTGCAGCAACCAGGCCGAGTGTTCCAAACCATGGCAGTTATACCAGCCATTGGAGAAGGCCGACTAACAGTCTTCACATCCCCCCTCCTTAAAATGCTTGGTGGTCCTACCTGCAGGTAAAGGGTGGCCACTGGCTCTCATAAATAAAAAAAAAATGAAAGCCGTTTACAACTCCCTGTAACGCCGAATTAAAGCGCACCTCATGAGGAGGAGGGAACGGTACTGAGGGGAGGGTAGCCCCTCCTCCTCACCTCCTCATCCTGCCTGCTACTCTTCTCCCAGAGCGGCGTCAGTGTCACCGTGACCGTGAGGTCACGACTCTTGTGACCTCATGGGAGTCATGTAACTTCACGGGGGTCATGTGACGTCACCGGGGTCACGTGACCTCACGGAGTCACGTGACATCACCGGGGTCATGTGATGTCACCGGGGTCATGTGACCGCACGGGGTCACATGACCTCACGGTTACACCGACGTCGCTCAAGCCGGAAATGGGCGCCTAAGAGCTGCGCCCTAAAACAAAAGAACAACAAGCTTACCCGAGCCCAAGGGGCTCGAAGTCGTTGTTCCTGCCCAACGGTCTCCAGGTCACAGCACGTCGAGGTTGATGTTTACGTCGATCAGGTCGTGGAGTCCACTGGGCCCGGCCTGGTGGGCGGCGTTGGCGGTCTCGGTGGCACAGTCGCCGGGGCCAAAGCAGCCATCTCCTGTAGTCCGGCTGCTGCCAAAGCAGCGGCAAGAAACACAGGGTCCCGGCCAGCCGAGCGGTGAAGCACCAAATGGCGTCTGGATGTTTCTGCCAGGCTGGCGCAGCCGTAGCCTTGGCTATTGTAACGTACTCCGGGCGCCCGAGCAGAGAAGCGAGAAAAGAGCGAGCGATGAGCGAAAAAAAGAGAAAAGTAGGGCGACGTCATGGCGACGTCAAATATGTTGATCACCCCCTCCGGCAACTCGGACGGGTACAGCCGTTAACATCCATGTTCCCTCGGGGCGCTCTTTCTGCGCTCAACCGTAGGGTTCTTGTTTCCGCCGCCTCAAAACGTGGCGTTACAATCGCCGCCTCTACTGCTGCCGGACCGCCCCTACTTGCCCCTAGATGGCGCAAGTTGTCCTGTCCCGTCCTAGGCGGCCGGTTAGCCGCCGCCGCTGCCCCCCCCTCCCCCATTTGCTTGCCTGATTTGATTTCTCCTCGATTTCATTCTCGTCTTCTTAAGCTTTTATTTTATATCTTTTTTCATAAACCACTGTAGTGCAACTTCAGAGAAGCTGCTCCTCAAGTGGGTAGGAGGCAAGGAGCACACATTTATTTTTCATACATTCTTTATTATTTACACAGATCTCATACATAAAATGGAAGATATATACAGATAATAAAATTTACGGAACAATAGAACAGATGGCACGAGAAGAACGTAAGAGCACAAGGAAAGAAATATACATTTATAAAAGATATCGCACCACCACAGTTTTGATCAGCAGAAACTTCAATGTTTTGTAGACAAAACAAAATGATTTTTTTTGTTACTCAGCTGATAGGTGACTTGTTTTACGGTTTCTGTGCTTTCCTATCAGCTGCAGACCTTTTCAAATGAGGTTTTTGCAGATCTCTTCTTTTAAAAGGCGTAAATTCACCAGGGTTTATAGCAGAACATCTGGAGGAACTTCTAGCCGATTGCTGGACAGAGAAGGTCACCGACTGTTCTGTCATGAAAGCACTCAGATTCTTCATCACATCATCCTTGTATACCAGATTGAAAATGCACGCCAGAAAGCACTCAAGCTTGCCCACAAAAATAAGACAAGGGTCTGTGGGCAAAAAGAGAGCACCAAAAATGCCTGTGTCGTCCTGTGTGCTTAGCACGTTGTACGGTTCGATCTGCCTGCGAATTTCAGGTGCAACGTCGCTCATACATAAGAAAAAAACGAAAACAAACGTGTGTTAATGCTGTGTTCACGGGTTTCTGCCGCACGAGACTGAAAATCGCAACCAGGATCGCACAACATGAAATGGGCTTGAAACGAAAGTGACGAAAAACAAAACTTTACCTCTCGCTTCGGAACTCCTTTGGGAATAGAAACAGCGATAAGACTTTCGACTTGCTGGAGTTCCCGCACCATTTCACAGCGCAGTAGAGCCAAGGTATCCTCTTCCGAGAGCACCAGAACTTTCGAAGTCAAATTAGCGCGGACCAAGCGAACACCACGTTTTCCGCAGAGCACTCGGAGCAGACGATCACGCTCATCGGATGTTGGCAACCGTTGCACCATTGCCACGGCGCCACTGCTGCTACCGGCCCGGCGGCAATCTCGATCGTAACGCCATATTTTGAGGTGGTGGAAACAAGAACCCTACGCTTGAGCGCAGAAAGAGCGCCCCAAGGAAACATGGATGTTAACGGCTGTACGCGTCCTAGTTGCCGGAGGGGGTGATCAACATATATGACGTCATCGTGACGTCACCCTGACTCTTGGCGGCCTCTACCGAGCTTTCCTTGAACGCCGCTAGCTGCGTTAGCCTGGTTTCGCCGGGTCGTCCACGCGCTGGGGCCTGATGAAGTCGTCGTTCTTGCCGTTGGCTTGGCTCCAATGAAACAGGAACCAGTCTTGCCCGTTGCCGTGGAGCCGCAGTCTGCCACAGATGCGGGGAAAGACATCCTCTGGCCGAGATGGGAGGCAGGCGCCGTACGCCCGGGTGTCCATTTCGCTCACGTGCGGCCACAGAAAGGCCAGGAGACGCGTTCAAGTGCCTGCCCCAGCTCTGGTCGTCTCTGGTCCCCCCAGGGCTTTCTGGACATGTAGAATCGAGGGGGCTCAGTGCCCTCCTGGGAAGTTCAGGTGTCCACAGAGGGCCCTACCGGAGTTGCCATAGGTGGTGAAGGCGAGCAGCGTTCGCCCCCAGGATCCGATTTTGTCCGGGGCCACCACGACGATCTCAGCGACGGCGCCCACATCGACCTTAAGCCTGGGACATCGACGACAGCGGCAACCGCTTTACTCTCGGCCTGCAACGGCGATCTCGGCGATGCTGACCCCCGGCCCGAGCGCCCGACGGCGACGGCGAAGATGACGACGACGACGACACTGTGTGCTTCGCAGTCGGCGACATGGTGGCTTCTGGACTTCTGGCAAACCCCTCCAATGGGATGGGTGGTCTCCAGAGTCAAAGTGGCCCACCATCCCTGGCCACTCCTCTCCGCGAGTATCAGGTGTCACGGAGCGGGCGAGCAAGGTCCTGGTCGGCCAGGCTTCAAGCCGTTTCAAAACGGAAATGACGAGTCTTCAGACTGATGCAAGTCCACTGGGGGAAAAGTTGCTATCTCCAAACGGGGTCGGCAACCGACAGGAGCCACATAAATCTCTTGGTGGTCCACCGTCAGGCGTGCAGCAAGGCAAAGCTAGACCATGCCGCTCGGGACTCTTTTCAGGCAGCGGATAGCAAAGGCGACGAAAAGACGCCTCGTCTACGAGTAGAGGGGGCAAGCTTCCCAAAAAGGAAAAAGCCTGGCTCCCATGTCCCCTCACCAGAGAGGGGGCAGCGGCATTCCATGCAACTATCCCGCGCCTGCATGGTGGACCTTGTGCAAACGTGGCTCAGACTGATCGCGCCCCCAACACTCCGGAGGTTCGTACGTCGAGCCGGGAAGAAGTCGTTCCGAAAGCGCAAACGACATAGCCGGGGTCTGTCTTCTACCGCTGACAAGGGAAGGCAGAAGACACCCAAAGAGAAGCCATTTGTTCTCCCCTGTCCACACGCAAACTAAACCAACTCAAGTCTGCTCTCCGGTGGAGTCCAGGGGGAGAATTTTTAGAAAAAGTATAGAGCTCACCCCAACAGCAGACATGAAAGCTGCCCAGAATATTCGGCTTTCTAGCCCTCAGAAAACTGTCCGTTGGCTACAGTTGAACCCGGATATATTGAATTCAAAGGGGATCGTAAAATAGTTCGATATAATGATAATTTGATGTACAAAAATATGTCTTCTTAAGCTCCAGTCCAAATTTCCGCGCGTCTCTGCTAATACCGAACGCCACAACAAACGGGACCTTACCAAATAGAGCCTCTAAAAGCCACTAAATACAGTAGAGCTCAGCTGGTGAAGATCACAAACACCACCACGTTTACGCGACTGTGTTTGCGATCATTACGCCTGCCACGACCTTCACACAGCGCCTCCACACAGTCTTCAGAAGGTAATCAAAAGAGCACGCACAAGCTACATCAGAGTCCCAGGTGCAGTTCAGGGTCTTGCATCTGAAAAATATTTCTCGAGACATTCACCACATATGTTGATGAACGCCAGGGTTGCAGGCAATCATCTGCCAAGAAACCACACTTGATCATGCAGACGCTTGCTTTCCAGAGGTCGATTGTGTAGCACACTCTGGTGGAGCCCAATCCTGCCCATCAACCAGGCCTTTGCCATGTTCCCTCAACTGTGTAGCATTGCAGATGCTTGAAGTACTATAGACTGCCTGCCCAAGGGGAAAGAAAGACCAACCACTCAATCCAAGCCACTCTTGAACCAGTGTGCAGAAAAGAAAACTCAAACATGTAGATATGAAACATGCTGTATGCACGACTGATTGTAGGTCGCTCTGCTTGTTCGGAGTGCGTCCTGATCAATCCATTGAGTGGGGACTTAACCTATTAAGTTATGTTAAACCTATTATTAATTTCGAACCTTGTTAAGGTTTGATTTTGAAAAGTTCGCTAATTTCAAACCCTGCTGTGTTTTGAATTTGAAAAGTTTGAAGACGTCAAGTTTCTGAAAGTTCAGGTTTGAAGATTTCAATTCTCTTTACAGATTGAGTTTGAAAAATTTGAAAATTTCAAATTTCTTTGCTATTCAAGTTCGAAGAATTCGAATTAAAGTTTGAAGTTTTTGAATTTCAAAAAGCAAGATCAAATACCACAATTGAAAATAAAGCTTTTAAGGATTCATCTGGAAAAAAACGTGAAAATGCCATAAAGTTGACTAAAACATTGCACATTTTATTTTGTGCCATAAACACTCCTTTCTTCTTGGTACAAGCCTTCAATTGGTTGGACGGTTCAGCGACAATCCTTGAGGCGGTCTGGTGTCTTTGCAAACTGGAAGCAATACGGTCAAATATCCCTGAATGAGATGCTGGTATGAAACAACGAAATATACAAGATGACGCGTGCAGACGGGAGGCACTCACTTGATTGAATGACATTTTAGCGAATGCCCACGTTTCACCGAATGACACTTTAGCGAATAGTCGAACGCCGCGAAGCGGTGTTTTCAGGTGGGCCAAAAGGGGTCACATTTTTGTAATAAGCCGCCGTAGACTGTCGCCGCGAAGCGGCGTAAAGCGCAGCGTGGCGGATGGCTTAATGCGGCCCCCGTTATTCGCTAACACGTCGATTCGCTCAAATGTCGCTGATCGCTAAAACGTCATTCACTCATGTGATATGGACCCCGTGCAGACAAAGTCGCCAAGGCAAGACGTCTTGATTCACGAAAGATTGTAGTTGCTCAGGGCGTTTATTTGTGGTGGGATGGCCCGTGGGGCAGAGAAAACACTGCACGCAGGTACAGCACCCGACAGAGCTCAAGGTCAGAGAGCATGCAACCAGACAAGCTCGCAGGTCCCCCAAGATACAGCTGATCAGGTAATGACCGGTCGTGCATCAGGCTCACTACGCTGCCCGGTTTCTTTGCCACCTCAGTGGCTCTAAGGCAAGGCACCGGCCTACGGACCCCAGGTGGCGGGTTCTAATACCGGCCCAGGTGCCCACAATTTGACAAAGGCTTATTGCGGAGAAGGTCGTGTAACCGAGCTTTCTGTTGCACGTCAAATGATCCCCACGTGGTCCAAATTAATCTTCAGTGATCTGCTGAGGTGTCCCAGATGCCCGTCGATGGTTTGGCTCGTAAAACCCCCAGATTTGATTTTGCATAGTCAGTTCTTCGCGCTTTTCTTTTTAGAAAAATAAGAAAACAAGTGGAGATATTAGTTACTTTAAAATGAAACCTGATACTGACGATAATGGATCACGTGCCGTGCGCGCCTTTCCCCAACCAGGAGATCAGGCAACTTGCATTCAAAAACAGCTAGGGTTGGGAACAACGCCCCAGTGAAGTGCCTTTGTCGGATTTCAAACCTGCAGACAAGGGGCCTGCAGGTTACTTTGGGGCAACCTACGCAGTTTTACACGGTAGAGGCTCCGTGCGGAGAAAAAACTTTCACGTATGAGGCTGGCCGCCACCCCAAAGCGAGTCGTTGGTGGCACCACATCTTTGTGTTAATAATATTTAATACATTATACGATTTGGGTAAAGTTGCCTCGCACTTTGTCAAATTTCTGTTGAGAAGTTTTGAAATTTGTCAAACTTTTGTATGTTTCACATGCCCAATTTGTACCCTTGAACTGGAAACCTCAAAAGATTATTTTTCGGTTTCACTCCGGAATGAAAAAAATTATGTTTCAGTTTGATTCCGGTTTGCACACGAATAGAAGTTTTTTTTCTGATGTTTGGTTTTCTTTTTGTTCGATGCCCTGGTGCCCAAAGCTCAATACTCCTCAAAACCTCCATCCTTTTTTTTTTTTCCTTATATGAAGAGTTTAGTGTTATCACTGCATGTGACTAGAAAACAAGGTGAGGGAAGCCCTGAGCGACAGTCTCGAGATTACGAGTCACGAATGTTCTTTTTTAATGTTGGGACCTTCCTTGTCGTGTTTCCGTAAACTCCGGAAAAACATAAATACCTTGGTGCTTTACGATTCGAAATTCGATAACATAAATAATGGCTTAAAAGAAACGATATTTATGTCATCTTCAATGTTATCGTCTTTTGAATTGTAGAATACAAACTCTTTGTCACTGGCGCGTCAGGTGTTCTAATTTCAAGGAATTGGGTGCAAAACGTAAGAAAATAAGAAGCACAACCGTGCTTGCAACGTTACATCGTACAAAAGGTCTCCATATCAACACAAATCTTTACTAGAGTAGAAAAATACAACGTCGTTCGTGTGCTAAGCTTCTACACTCCGTAAATTACAACTCGTTCAATTTTGTCTTTCGGCACCGTCGAACAATTCTATTCGGTCCGAACGTTTCATTCACCTGTGTAGCTTCCATTAATTGCTTTTTCAAGGGCGCTTAAGATGATAAAAATGCCCCGTGATCCATGGTTTAAGGAATATCTTCTGATACATGCACAAGAAATCTTCGTGAATTGTGAATACATACCGTTGTGTTGCAGCGGGCGACTGCTCAGATTCAAATCACTTCACTCCCAAATACATTTTCAGCTCTAATTAAATAGAACAGCACGCTACAGCTTTATTTATAGCATGTCGACTTTTCAGAAATGCCGTGTCGAATTATAGTGATGTAAGAGATTACAACTAAGTCCAGTAACGTTGGCCGCCTTTGAATTTGAACACCGCTAAC
>JAZHYW010034537.1:0-26448 GCA_037355805.1 Ixodes ricinus | reverse complement strand
TGGCGTTCGGTTACGTATTGCTGCTCCAGGTAAACGGAAAGCCGTGCAGGGTGCTTCGTGACAGTGCAGCGACGATGGACGTTGTTCATCCGTCGTATGTAACGACATCCGATTTTACTGGAAAGGTAGTTTGGATCAAGCAGCTGCTCGAAAAGCACAGTGTCTGTCTGCCTATGGCGACGGTAAGGATAACTGGCCCGTTCGGAGAGCTAGTGACAGAGGCGGCTGTCTCGCAAACAGTCCCGTTGGAGTATCCTTATTTGTTTTCTAACCGGTCAGAATTCCTGCTGCGCGAGAGGGGTCAACAACTGGGAGAGGGACTAGTTCAGTCAGGTACGAGGTCCAAATCGCGTCAGCTCGCCCCTTTGTTGACGAGTGATCCAGAGCCCGAGGCAGCTGTCGGGGAGCAGGCACTACCACAGTTCGAGGCAGAGAAACGGGATGAGAGGGACCAGATTGTAGAACAGCCTGACCTCGTAGCACTAGAAAGTGTACGCCGTCCCAACGAGCCGGCGAAAAAGGCGGAGGAAGACGGGATCAGTGAAAGATCTCTCGTAGCTCCGGCGTCACGTAACTTTGGTCCTCTGCTACGAGTAGACAGAGTGTCTTTGACAGTCGAGCAGAAGAGCGACCCTAGTGTGTCAGGGTTTCGCGGTACAGCTCAGGAGATTGCTAGGACCAATGTGACGGGGCATGAAAAAGGCGGATTGTTTTATCGGCGCTATAAGGACCGCATTTTCACGTCTAGAAATCACGTGAAAATCGATCACTACGACTTCAGGGCAAGAAAAAGGAAAGGCAAATTTAACGGCAATGCCGATGGGTTGAGCAGATTTTTCTGATATCACCAAAAGCGGGAGTGATGATCTCAGAGGTCTCCGTCATCCACGGGAATGAGGATCAAAGTGGGGGCACTTCGTTAAAACCCCAACAAGACCTCACAAATTGCAAAAAGTTTTTGTCTTTTGTATTTTGTTCATAGTGACCTCTTTGGAAAAATGAGTTGTGTTTTGGCGACAGCGGGTCTCGATACCCGCAATTGTCCTAAGGTTTTAAATTTGTAGTTTTTTTTGCAAATTTTTGTAATCCGTAGTCCAGTCTGGCGGGTCTCTGGCGAATTCCGAGCGTTTGACTGCGGTGTGGCGTGGTGTTGTGTGGGACGTTTCCGCTAATGCCTCCGTTGTAAGAGGTTTGGGAGTTTGTTGGGTGCTTGCAGCGTCTTCTCAAGGCCTACTCCAAGCCCACCTCTTCAGGCCAGCGATCGTACCACCGGCCTTTCGAGGTTTCCCTGGCCCCGGAGGGGCTGTTAAGAATGGAACCTTCGGCGACCTTCTTCCGAGTTTCAACGCGGCGGAAACGAGTCATGATCTGTCCGGGAACGTCGCCTGCTGGACGGGGCCTACGCGAAACGAGTCTCGAGGAGTACGGACCCGGCGCCTACGTGTCTGCGCCTGCGGAGACAGGTCTCGACGCGCCCGTGACGTCAACGGGACGTGTGTGCGTGCGTGCGGCTTGGTGCGCTCCGGAAGGGGAGAGAGGCCGGGCCTAACTGCGGAGACAGGTCTCAACGAGTCTGTGACGTCAACGGGACGTGTGTGCGTGCGTGGGGCTTGGCGCGCTCAGGAAAGGGAGAGAGGCATGACCTAATTGCGGAGGACCATGGCTACGACGCACTTCTGGCTACGACGCGGCGGACTTTGCTACGACGCACTTGACGGCGGGTTGCTGCTGCGCACCTGCTGCCCTGGCGGGGAGTGAGGGAGAAAACGGACCCTATATAAGGCGGAGCGCGAGGCTGCTCAGGAGTTCTCTCGGATTTGACGACTGTATCGCAACCATGTAATTAAACCGTTCGTTACGTTACCAATTCTCCCACCTCCACTGGACCCCTGGGTTCTTCACTTCGGGGAATGGTCGTCGTCACGAGCCAGGAAGCTCCCGGACGTGCGGCTCAACCCCGCCTCTAACACCCCAAAAGTACACTGCAAGTTGTAAAATACTCCTAAAGCCACTCCGAAAGGTCCGGTCAAACGACACCTGATAAAAAGATCTCGAAGGGCGACCGTGGTAGCCGATGCCAGCGCATTTGAAAGAATATATATATATATATATATATATATATATATATATATATATATATATATATATATATAGTAACCGAGTTGCAGCTCAAGAAGGTAGGGCGAGGGAAAGGAAGAAGGGGGAGGAAGCAGGCGGAACTCTGGAGAGAGGAGGAGGTTCCCCTCCAGCGTTTCGTCTGCTTCCGTCATTTTTTTTTTTTTTTGGGGGGGGGGGGGGGGGTGAGAGAGCAGGAGGGGCACGGAGTTTGTACGGGGGGGGGGGGGCTGTCTGGGGCGGCGAGAGGCTTGCATCCGCATTTCTCGAAGCCGTGCCCTGTGGCATCCCATGATTCAACGCGGGTAGTGTTGCATTGTAGGCACGTCACAGATTTGCGCACCAATTCAGTTTCTCCGCTAAATTTAGCGGGGAAGTTGAAATTGGTGTATAGGTCTGTGACGCCCCATTATCCAACGCGCACAGTGTTGTGTTGAGCTGTGTCTGTGTCTTATTCTGTGTCCGTCGTCTTGTTGCGCTTTTAATCGATTATGAATCACCAACGGCTCCAACTTTCTATCCTCGCAGTGTTGCCTTATGAGCGACGGCCACAGCGACGCCGCTGTATGCGGGAACGGGCGCCTGAGAGCTGTGCTCTACAAAATAATCCTCTAAAAAGACGAAATACGCGCAAAGATAGGTGCTGACGACTTGGTCATGCGAGACGGTGTCCCTCGAAGATGGTGTCAGCCGTAAGCAAGGCTCATGGGGAGAGGCTGTACGCATGCGCATAAGCTAACTAGAAAAAGCTCCAGCGCACCACTTGCAAATCCTTCCGATTTTCCCTGAAGTGCGAGAATCCGACCGGTGCATCAAAGTAGCGTGAAGGGGGATAGGATTAACGCGTTCATTGTGCTCCGTTTACCGAGCACCATCTCGTAACCACAGGGCCGCTTCTGGCTGTGCCTGCCTCGTCTGCGGTTACAGTTACGCCCCAGACCTAGCCCTTCGTGTCAGTGTGAGTTCGACGGTGCTTGCCAACGCGCTTGGTTTCCGACCGGCAGAGTAAACAACGAACACATTTGGGAACACGAAGCTGAACCATTCGTTAATTGGTGAAGGCCGAGAAGTCTACCGTAGTGCACTCTGAACGCAGATATTTAGGGCCGGAAACTGTCAGGAGGCTTTCGCGTGTCGGAGTGGTTATTAGAAAATTTAAGTAGACCGTTTCCGCACTCCGCTAAGAACCCGCATAGCGCTCCGCAATCCGCCACACGACCTTGAACTATGCAGACAAGGCTGGTGGTGCGCATGCGCAGCTGCGGCGTTTTCTTTACGGATACCGTAGCGGAGGAGAAAAACGATCTACGTTGGGTGCGTTTTTCCGCAGGCGTTATGTTCGTTCGTTCTCCCGCATGCGCCTCTTTGGCCTCTTCCCAAAAGCTCGATCGTCGATCGACGCTATCTTTTAAAACAAAGAAGTAAAAAGCAAACGCTGAATTGGGGGGGGGGGGTAGGCGCTCGATTAGCTTACGAGCTCTAATCGAACGCTTACTGCAGTCGATTAGCATGGGAGCTTGATTTTGTTTAAGCGCTCTGGACAGCTTGGCGAGTTCGTTTCATGGCACTCGTGCCCACGCGTGCCCACTTGCAGCGTGGAGCGGGTTCGTTTCGGCCGGCACTCGCGAGTGGTTGCACTCTCCGAGTTTACCGCGTTTACCTCGCGCGTGCATGCACCTTTCTGCACCGAGAAAATCGAGCGTGCGCCAAAATGCAATCCCGTCGTGCCCCGCTCCGGCGAGGGGCGGGAGCAGACGACAACGGGGTCTTCTGCTACGATGCGTCATTCGTACAGCGGAACCGAATGGAAAAAAGTAGATTTTCTGATAGAAATCGTGTCCCGCAGCTAGACAACGCAGTCAAACGCGAGCTTGAATTGTGAGCGTTTGCTATTTCATGAAGGGAGCGATTGACAACCCGTGCTTTATTTGCAAGTTTTAAGTCGCTCTGTTGCGTGCAGACCCTGAAATATACCGGTGTGTAAAGAAATGCTTAGAGCAAATGGGTCAGCGGCCCCCGAGATCTTTAGATCCCCCAGCAGAAGCTTGTGACTGCCCAATAAGCATCCGAGAAAGCTAAACATAGTAACTTACCCGAAGCTTGGGCAACATCATGTTTAACATTTACCTACGTCAGATATCTTGCCCCGTCGTATTTTGTTTGAGGAAGTTCTCGTTCTCGACGCCCTCACCAAGGCTAAAATTTGATCCACCTTTAACTACGACCGAAATCGAAAGTCCCACGAAACGTTTTGCTGGTTATTCAAACAGACTCTTTTAGTGGTTCACGCATAATACCATGCCCAAACGGATCAAGCATCTGCGCGGACAGCATCATCAGTTTTCTCCAGTGTAAAACCTCAGCTGCTTTGGACTCAGCTGGTTGCGGAACTTTACGCCGTCTGTAAATATCTATACGACAGCCGAGTTAGCTTGAAGTCATTGCAAATAAAAACTACAGGTTGCAGTGACCACCGTTTGTAGATAAACGTCGGTAGCGACTGCACTCGCATTCCCACCCATCACGTCGAACAGAAAGGCGCTAGTTTCGGTTTGAGGTCGGTACTCTTTCTACAACATAGATGGCAGCAGCATCAGTCTTCTGCACTCGGTGTGTTTGGCAAGTTTGTTTGAGGCCAGTTCTCAGTACGGCACTCCGCGAGTGCGATGCATTCTGGGAGAGAATTCGAACGGTGGCAGTGCTTGTGAGACGAACTCGCTATAAGTAACGAGTAACGTCTTTGGATCGCTGGGCAGCCAGGGAGATTGCGCCATTCGAGGACTCCGAAGAACCAATCACGGAGCAAGAAAGGGGAACACAATGAGGCCTGCATTTATTAAGCCATCAATAACCATGGTGTTGCGACAATTAGTGTGGAGGGGCTGCCAAGAAGCGTCAGCAGTTTTGAGAAACTTGGATCGTGTCGAAAGCTGATGAAGAAAAGGGAAGGCGGTGATATCGTCTAATCTTCGAGGGCCCTTCTGGATAAGAGAACGCTTGCTCTATATTTAGTCTTATTGCTATCTGCCGTCCCGGGCCTTGGAATGGTGGCTAGACACATGGCAAGTCTTCGTATTGCGAATACAACGCACTCTTTTGCCCAGAAAAAGCGACGCTGCATTGCATACTTTTTTTTTTTTGTAAACGCTGTTTTTTTTTTTTGTTTTTTTTTACCCCAGAGAATACAACGCGCCTTTTGATTTATGTTATCAAGAAAAATCTCGAAATATAGTACAAAAAGAGATAGACAAAACAAAACCAAAAGAAAACAAAAACTTAGATTAGCAACATTTGGCAGCACGTGTTATCTTCTTTTTTTATATCCTCATTTAGGTTTTAGAATGCGCAACACTTGACTCCCTGCCGCTTTTCTATGTGTTGCGTCATCCCAGCACCCTCGTTCTTGCACAGTTTTTTCTCGTAAAGATTTGTTTCTTTCTTTTTTTTCCGTAGTGAACGAATTCGTACAGCACTGAAGACTTCTGAGTTGTACAAGTTCGGACAGTGGTAGGGGTCCGCAATGATAGTTGAAGTATTGGCTCCGGCCGCGGTACTATTCGACAACGTCGGTGCTTTGCTCTGCTGCATGGCGTGTAGCCAGGGTAAACGCATCGTTTGCGCGAGTGCACCACGAGATGTGTGCGCAGAGCTCGCTGCTTTGTCGCTACCCAAGCGTGCGGTATACCTTGTGACGCCTTCCGACCGGCTGCGCAGCAGTGCAGCTGGTGGGAACTGGAAGTCACAAGAGAGAACCGGTCTTGTCTCAGTCGGTCATAGTCGAACGCAAGTGTGGGAACCGAGCTGAATCAAGTTCCAAGAAAAATAAGCACTACTCCCCGTCACATTAGTTTTTTTTTTTTTCCGATTCGTTGAACCGTATCAATGCGCTTAAAAGATCTCGCCGGCATTTCTGAGAAAAAGATAAGAAAAAACAGCAACATAGGGCAGATTATTTTGAAACTCTCGTTTCCATGGTCACCTTTTTGTGGCAATGCATACACTCGGCTACGCGAAAGCTTGTTTGTGCATAATATTTATGTTTTCGGCAGGGGTTTCAACTGTCGACAAAATGAGGCGAGCAATGGGTGCTGGAGGGAACGTCCCAAGGCTAGGGTATCACGCTCGTTGCTTTCGATGAGGCCCGTTCACACTCTTGCGACCGAGTAAGACCGAGAGAGACCAGACCGGTTTTTAATCCTCTTGCGACTTCTTAGAACCTGGCGCGCTGCTGCGGAGCTGGTCCTAAGACGTCGTAAGAGGATTAAAAACTGGTCTTGTTCTCTCGGTCGTACTCGGTTGCAAGAGTGTGAACGAGCCTTTACTCCATTCAGCCTGGGTCTTCTCCGGGGTCATCCGGCGAGAGCTGGAAGCGCCAGCTCGCATTCGTGTTCTCGTTACTCCTCAGATAGTCTTGCGTCATCGTCGAGCGAAACTGACGAAAAAAAGGGTCAAGTTCTGAGTGTCCGGTTCACGACCTTTAGATCGTTTGCATTAGAAGACAGTCGTTCGGGGTTTGTGAAGAACATTGTTTAGACATCACGGTGTTAAGCCGTGGCGTCAGGTGACGTGACGTCAGGGTGTTAAGTGACGTCACGCCGGTGCGGTGGCGCTGTTGTCGGTGCGGCGCATGGGCAGACGCTTCATGCACTTCGATCTGGTGCGTGTGCCCGCACTTGGTGTGGGCAGCGCTGACTCGGTTGTAACACCAGTTCGATTTTCCCGCTACATTTGGGGTGCCCAAAATAACGTGTGACGCGACCTGCATTGGTGTAGGATCATGCACCAATGCAGTTTCCCGCTATATTTCGCGGGGAAATGCAGGGACGGACATGTGGGAGCGTACATTTATTCTAAATTTTTTAGCATCTTTTTAACATGAGGCTTATGTGGGCACGAATCGCGTCAGCCAGGTTGCGGTAAAAGAGGGAGGTGGAACGGCAGACGAGAAGGAAATCATCTCGAAGTTCAGCGCTGCATGGGTGTCGTAAGACGAACCGCTCCTCTTTTTGTATTTTGCTAAAGAAACGAAAAACTACCCGCTGCCTACTTGCTTTTTGAGTGGGAGTATGAGGATGCGCCAACTCGTGATGGGCTGAAATGAGAGTACTTCGTAAGAAAAAATGGACAAAACAACAACAACAACAACAAACAAAAAACTTTTATTTAAGAAACAAAAAGAAGAAATAGAAGAGAGTTTTGGAAAGTGCCTGTGGGATCTTTGTGATATTTTGTCGTCCTGTCTCAGTTTTAGCGGCCGTTCCTGGCGGCGATCTGACTATCAAAGAAATCCTTGCCAACGCCCTCACAAGTATTTGCCCTTACCCTTAAATATTTCTCTTCCCTCCTGTTCCGCGGTTGGTTGGCGCGTAGCACGTCAGCAAGTTGCTAACCTCTTCCTTACACTACCGTTCCTCCCCTCGATCGGGAGAGACTTTTCTCTCGTAGAAGCTCTGTCCCCCTTTCCTTTCCCGGCAGAGGACGCCATTTTTGAGCTGGTGCGCTTTAATAAATTCATTTTTTTTCTTAAATATGACCGCAATATTTTTGTTTTTGAGTGTGGGATATCTACTTCCTATAGTCCTTTTTCGCTTACTCTCGCCCCCGACCGCCGATGGGCATATCCCGTATGGGTGACGAAAAAACATTGGAACATTTCAACCTGCAAATTGTAAAAATATAAAGGGGAGACAAAACGAGAATGGGTGATGGGTACGCTTATATCCTAAGTGCATTTTATTGGCGTGGCGACGGCAAAGCAATATTTTGGCCCATACTGGAAGTGACGATATTTCAAGATGGTGGCGCCCTTGTGAAAAAGGTACATACGTCTTTATTCGGTCTAGAAAGTTCCTGTAGTAGCTTCGGAAGAAAAATTTCATTACAAGCTGGGTTAGCAGCGGATTCCCAGAAAAATATTCACGACGAACGCTTGTAGAGACATGATAAAAAAGGAAAACCAATTACCGGTTTGTCACACATGAACGCACGTAAAAAGGGGTAAAAAAATAACGCGCCATTTTAGGATTTGACGAACTCGCCTACCAAATTCAGAAGAACTTTGGATGTGGTGATACCCGTGTTGAGGTAATAACGGACTGCGAACAAGCGACCAAAAGAGTTGCTGGGCTCTCCTCCCTTCCCCCACCCCCCTTGCCCCCGATTATAGACGATTACAAAGGGTGTCTGGGCGCCGCCATGCGTGAGCGACTTCA
This sequence comes from Ixodes ricinus, assembly GCA_037355805.1. Classification (NCBI taxonomy): domain Eukaryota; kingdom Metazoa; phylum Arthropoda; class Arachnida; order Ixodida; family Ixodidae; genus Ixodes; species Ixodes ricinus. The sequence goes on along the minus strand of JAZHYW010034537.1, from coordinate 18,121 downwards.
TCTGCACACAAATGACGCACTTGACACCTTGAAAACTCGAGTGCAAACCAACGCACAACAACACCAGAAAATAGGGTGTTCACAAAATACGTTTGAATGGCTCGAACGTGCTTCCAGCTTCGGAGACAGTCGAAAATCGAAGCCATCTTTTTTTTTTTTTTTTTTTTACTACATTGCTCGTGCTCCGCGCCGGCCGTTGGCCCCTGCCGGTGTGGCGGGCGCCGGGTGGACAAAATCTAACTCGCCTATAGAGCTTGCTATATTACCCAAGCATCAAGGAGAATGCAGGGATTGGTGTTCCACGTGCCGCACGTGCTGGCCTTAGCAGTAGCACGGTGGAAGAAATACATTTAGGTGGTGACTCTGGCCGCTCTTCCTCGAGGAGCGAGCGACCAGATCGTGTTCGGAGGTAGCATCGAACCAGGAGTATACTCTGTTTCACCTTATGATGTACCGCAGGAAAGGCTACAAGCGCGAGCTCCTTGCTCTGGGGCACATCTCGCCGGCACAAGCTCTCGTGACTTAAGAGCGGCTGCCAACGCTATGAGCTCGCGCTTCTAGCCTTCGCTGCGGTACAACATAAGGTGAAACGAAGTTTAGTTAGCTTCCGCGCCGCCGCGGAGGGCGCTGAGGTGTGAGCACCGGCTTTAAGCACCGTGGCCCGTGGGTATGAGGTCTCTCCTCGGCGGCCCCGGTTTCGGGAGCGTAGCTTGCTCGCCTTTTTCGCGGTGTGGTGGTGGTGTGCGGCCAGTGGCTGGAATAATGTTTTGCTTTGGTGCTGTGTCGATCAAAGGTGCTACCATCGTGCACGAAGGTGAGTCTTTACCCGAATAAGTTATGCTATAAGGATGGGAAAGACGTGCTCTGTTCCCAACTGCCATTCGGGGTACCGGAACTGTGCAGAGCGAGTGCCCTTGTTGAAAGCTCCATTGAATGATGCTCGTCTGGAGCAGTGGCGTCGTGCAATCCCGAGGGCCGATCGCAAGTTACTACCTAGCCTCCTCATATCGTTGACCAAGTGAAGACCAAGCTTCACAGTCTAAGTTCTGTCGAAGACTGGGAATGCGAAGATGTCCTGACAGAAAAGGCTGAAGAAACCAAGGCTGTGGACTGCATACTATACTGTGTAACTGGGTTTTTGAGTGTGAAAATGAAAAAAGCTACACGCTGCCCTTCATGCCGATCCGCTTTCAGCATCGACACAAACACTTCTGCTGGAGCAGCACTGACAAACCGGAAGAACAGAGGAGGCCTTATACACCCCAACATGAACCTTTTCCAGCTACTGAAGAAAGCGGAACAGTTCTTCGTGGAAAATAAAAGCCACCAGACTGTCTACTGGGACACAATCGACAGTGTTCTTGACACATGCACAATAACGTTTCCATGCGCTGAACACAAAGAAGAAACAGTTGCCCAGTTGCTCCACTACTACTTCAGCATGCGAATGCGACAACACTGGCAGCATATTACCGTGAGTATGAACAAACAAGCTCAAGAAAAGAAGAAATCAGCAAAGCAGCGCTCGTCTTAGTTTAAAAGAATGGGCGAGAAACACAGGATGTAGGAGATTGCGTTCTTTGTAGTATGCAGTGAATTCAGCTTTTGTGCACATTTTAAAGGGAAAGTATTTGTCAGGTATTTTTTTACAGATGAAAAGTGATTTATGTCCTATAACCGCTACTATTGTTTGACTTTCAGTCACTATGTCATCATGTCAGTCAGTATGTCATCATACTGTAATCATTTCAGTCACTATGTCATCATGAATATAATTTTTTTCTGCTCACAAGGTTTGTATGTTCCACAGTACAGGTTGACATTGTATGTATACACGAACTCATCTCTGTGACGTCACGGCGCGGTGGTGGCGCGTCGGTCGCACTTCCGGTCTGGGGCTGTGGGCAGAAGTCCCCATGCCAGACGTGTATTCCTGCGTTGTTTTGAAAGGAACCAGACAAAAACCTGCCTTCTCGTCAAAACGCCGCGCCTGGGGCCGTACCAAAAGTGTCGAGAAAGGTTTGAAGGTCAGTTTTCACGTGCTCGGTTCGTCCGAGAATCTGGATATGTGCCGTGAAAAGGGAAAAGCAGACGCCGTCGGACAACGATTGCTTGGGCGGGAAGCACTTTGGGTTGAATTCACGGATACTTGTGGTCCTCAGATTTATTTGTTTTGTTCCAACATGAACGCCAGAAAACCGTCAAGTTGTGCGGACCATCTGCGGGCTACGTTCAGTGCGTCTTCAAGTTCAAACGGCCGCCTGATTGTTCTAACTGTCGTCTGCTCTTTCAAACGTTTCTGCTTGTCGTCTGCTCTCTTAGACGACGCCGGTCCGTAGACCAAATGTTGGCCCGGTACTTGCGATAAGAAGTAAGTGCAGGCCTCAAAAGACTTAAATTTGAAGGTTGGTAAGCAGGCTCGATGAAAACAGTAGATACAAGGAAATGTTGATCATTGTTACCAGTGACCCTCACCGACTTGTTATGCCTAATTCAGTTGGTCCGATTCTGCTTGCGATTTTCAGTATCGACGTCGACCATCTCAGCTACGGTTCACGCTTTTGCAGCCCGAGCGGCGTCGCGACTGAAAATTCCGAGCGAATCTCGTCATGTGAATCAGGCTTTAGCGTACATTCTGCGACGTCCACGCGGAATGAATCGCCACATGTCACATTATTCACGCGAAGTTTTGCGGTGTAACGAGCCTCGGTAATTTCGCTGACGCCGCTCAAGATAGTCAGACACCGCCATGAAGACGTAAAACCAACAATTTGAACGCGAAAAAGGGCAGGGGGACTCACACTGACGCCGACAACATCGCATTTCAATGGTGTGTTTATGGGCGACGGCGAGTTTCTTGCCCACACCCCCATCGCGCATGCGCGGCGCCGGTGGCGTCCGCTAGGGGCTCCGGGCGCTCCGGGCGCTCCGGTTTGTTTGTAAACATGAGTTGGTGATGCTATAACCTTTATGCGCATGTAAAGAATTATTTTGGCCCCACTATGTAACATTATTAGAATTTATTTTTTTCAATAAGAAGGCAGGAGCAGGGTGGAAAAAATCACCCGACCTCCTATAAAGCCACGCAATGTGTGTAAACAATTTACGGAACTGTTATCAAACATGCTGTTTGACAAAACATGTGAGCACGACCCAGCTGTTTACTCTAAATTATTGAAGGCCCAGTAGATTATTCCTGGAAGTTTTATATTTATACGAGTATTTTTGTCTCATTAAGTCATCATCGGAATGTTCTCGTTTAAAACAACAGGAACCGCACGGGGGAAAAGGCAATCAGTGCCAGTGCGCCAACACAAATCCATCATTTCAGCACACAGTACACAGGGACCGAGTGAAGAATGCAAAATTTCCTTCACAAGCCCTCTATACGAGACTTCACAAGCCCCTCTAAACTTGGGCGCCATCTATCCCCGTGCGCGTGAAGCGTGCTTGCGCGCCGAACATAATGTGGTCGCCACGTGAGACAGAGAGACGTCACCTAAATGTATTTCTTCCACCGTGGCAGTAGTAACTTTTCTAAAGCAAATACCTAAAACAAATACCATCTTGCACGCGCGTTCGTCAACGCTTTATTTTGGTTATTTACTTCGAATATTTTATACGGGGAAGGCGTGCGAGTGTGGCGCGTGGAACACCAATCCCTGCATTCTCCTTGATGCTTGGGTAATATAGCAAATGGTCTATTGGCGACGTGAGTTATCGAAAGCGTCGCTGTGGTCGGCCCACCATAATTGGCCGAATGCTGACTATGACGTCAGCAAAGGATGTCTCATCGACGGAAATAAGAGGAATGTAAGAAGTTCAATTTTGACGGTGTTGCCAGTGTTACTTTGAGAGCGCTATGATTTCAGGCTTCCACCATGCCCATTACAAACACCATCGAACTTGTTGTTCACAAGGTAATGACGTCACGAAAGGTAACCGAACGAGGGCGCCACCGAAACATCTCGCTTAGGGTGCCTACATGTCTGTCTGTCTCAGGGTGAAGACATCCATTGTTGCACTGAATGTTCAGCGCGTGACGCTCTCGCGCACTCGGTGCGTGACTTGGGCGCTAAAATGGCGTCTCTGCATTAGCCAAAGCTACGCGCTCGAGCTGATTGACACCGGATTGCGCGTACTTCAAAATGCATAAAAAAACGATTGGGCGTAAAAATGGCTGAAATGTCACCACTCAAGCAAAAGCGCGCGTGTGTATGAAGGCACTCTAATCTCGCCGCTAATGGATCGGCGGCGAACAGCCCGTGGCCCGAGCCCACCCGGAGCGCCCGACCTGCATGCGCAGCTACGAGCATGCAAACTTGTGTGTTCCGGGAAAAATTCTGCGCCATCTATGAGGAGAACTTGAGAAGGCTACAAATAAATGGCGGGTATGCGTTCATCATTATTGTATTCCATCACATTTGTGTTCACAATCATTTCATAATGTACTCCTCTAAAGAATCGGCAAACGAGCGCACGCCGATGGGCACGTGGAAAGCCCAGATCGCGAGCTGATTTATACCCAATTCACATGGCAGCGTAAAGGTACCTTTAGCTTAGGTCCCTTAGCTAAAGGTACCTGTTGTAAATGGCGTTCTTGATCACACGATAAATAAACGGAGCACTTCAGGTTGATGTCAATTTCATTCCTGCTAAACCGCGACAGGAGCACGTGATAAAGAGTTAGTCCTCAAAATCGGTTTGACGCGCAGTTTTGGAACATTTTGTGTGAAATATCACATTTAAAACATAAATATTATTTGTGTTTGCATTTGCGGCACTTTATCTTTTTTCTCTAAGTCTAAGGCCACCCCTTACAAAAATGATCAATGAGTTTCAATTGACTTTCTATTGTGTTCCTATAGAGTCAATTGAAACTCAATATAAACTCAATGTCTAATGAGTTTGATCATTAGAAACTCAATTTTGATTCTATTGAACTTACTCATTAGGAATGCAATTGAGGCTGATCATAAGAAACTCAATATCGATTCTATTGACTTTACTCACTAGGAATGCAATTGAGTTGGATCATTAGAAACTCAATATCAATTCTAATGAATTTACTCATTAGGGATGCAATAGAGTTTTATCATAAGAAAGTCAATATCGATTCTATTGAATTTACTCATTAGGAATGCAATTGAGTTTGGTCATAAGAACTCAACATCGATTCAATTGAATTTACTCATTAGGAAGGCAATTGAGTTTGGTCATAAGAAACTCAATACCGTTTCTATAGAATTTACTCATTAGGAATGCAATTGAGTTTGGTCATAAGAAACTCAATATCGATCCTATTGAATTTACTCATTACGAATGCAATTGAGCTTGGTCATAAGAAACTCAATAGCAATTCTATTGAATTTACTCATTAGGAATGCAATTGAGTTTGTTGTTTTTTGGTCGTTTGTGGATTACTGCACCGAATGATTATTGCTTGTACCAATGTTTTTCTATTAAGGGATAGAGTCCAATGACTTCGAAACATTGTTTATCATTTATGAGACTTCCAAGGAGGAAATAGCAAACTGGGAACCTTAATAAATGCTGAGGTGGTCACCGGCCAAATGAATACCTTTCTTATGTAGGGTATATAAGGCGGTGGGGCAGTCAAGGGAGTACGATTAGTGGGTTGTGAGTGCTTAGTTATGATGTTTGTGTTCGTTTCCTCCATGTGCTTTGTTTCCTTCATGTTGCATGCTTTAAGGAAGTATACAAAAAAATTCTTAACCAGTTGCAATTTTTTTTAAACGCAGTTGCAATAAATTCTATTGAAACACGTTGCAAAAATTCAATTGAAACTCAATTGCAATATTTTTATTGAAACTCAATAGCAAAAGTTCTATTAAAACACTATTGCCAAAATTCAATTGAAATGCAATTGCTAAAATTCAATTGCGCCTCAGTGGCCAATATCCTGGGACGGTTCAATAGGGACTCATTAGGAAAAGTCAATTGAATTTCAATTGAGACTGAATGCGGTCTATTGAGTGAGCCCTTTACACTTTCAATTGAAACTCAGTTCATTTTTTTGTAAGGGACACCTAAATGAGACTTGCTTTAAAATATCCGACCCGTCTGGCCACACTGGCCTAAATCATCTGCGTTAACGAGTTTCCATTACGAGGTGGGCGACCTTTTTCTGTTTAGCAGCTCCATTTTTCCGCAAAGTTCTCAGTAAAGTACCTATATAGTGCCCGGTAAAAACGAACCACGTCGGAGTCTCACGGTTACGCCAGTCACACCATCGAAAGGAATGGACGACGACGAGGATAAAAGATCCTGGGCAGGAAAGTCGGGCGACTCGTGTACAACCTCGAAAAAGAGCTCGCAGTGGTCCATTGCGTTCGGGTTCGTAGCAGACATTCTTTTCCACGTGCCACCGCTGCTACCTGCTAGCTAGAGTATGCGTTCATCATTATTGTATTATTCCATCTCATTTGTATTCACAATCATTTCATACTTTGATACTTATATATATTCAATTTCTTATAAATATAATGCATTAAACAAGATATATTTATATATCTGTGATATTATTTTGAATTTTTGGGTCCGAGGCTACTCCTGGCTGCTAAAGGAGCTCGGCGAGCTCCGTCTAACATAGACCTCCCGTGATAAGGGACCTTTAGGCGCCGTGTGATCACGATCTCCAGCTCCCTTTGCTACGGGAGGTCCTGAATGTTCAGCGCGAGGACGGAGGTCTTGAATGACCTGTGAGAAAATCGGACTCCACGATTCATCAAAATACTTAGACATTCATATATTTAATAATGGCGCGAAACTCAATAAAGGCGTCACGTGGTGACGTTACACGAATCAGTCTTGCCATTTCTGGAGTACTTTTATCCAGTAGAATTTACTCAACAAGTTATGCTATAGTTCTTGGTAATGTCACCTGATGAACAAAGTCGTGAAATCAGGTTAAAAATGGAAAATTTGAGTGTGTATTACATGGCATAAAAAGACACCTCGCAATAGTCCCACAAGAATACATTTGTTGCACAAATTAATTCATGTAAAAGTGGCTGGTGATTTAGAGCACTTACAAATAAATCAACACTGCTCTGATAGGAGGTTATTTGTTGTGGCTATCAACACGACAGAAAAAAGAAATCGAAAACAGGCGAACTGAACTCTTTTGTCATGCATTGGAAAAAGCGGCATACATAGACCGATCTCACTAAGCCTTCCACGCATGCGTGACGCCGCAATAACTAGTGCACGATTAAGCTGAGAATAGAAACCTCCGCCTTCAGCGCGAGCTTTCTGCCCTTGCTAACACAAGTGTGAATGCGCAGGCACGCGCAACCGAAGCACTGCGGAAGCCAGCGAGCTCGCGCTGAAGGCCGAGCTTCTAGTCTCAGGCAGGGACTCAAACCGAAAAATGTAGCGTTTCGGTTAAGGTTACCGTTTCCTGTAAATATCGGTTTCGTTTCGGTTTCTTACGGTTTTAATTTCTACGGTTTCGGTTACCAGTCACACGTTCCTAGAAACCGTTCTTTTTTTTCTTTTTTTTTTGGTTTCCTCTGTAATTTTTTTTCTAAATGCTAGATAGTTGTATTATAATAAACGGTTTAAAGTAGTCCCAGATATTCAACAACGGAATATACACAATATAAAGGACTCAAAACGGCTTAGTACAATTCTAACTGGTCAAAACTTGCACACGTTTATAGCTCCAACAATTGTTCACTACATATATTTGCATTATATAGTTTGATACCTGAGCATACATGCATATCCCCGCTACTCGGGGGTCATCGCATTTTATATAGTAAAAACAAATATCGCTACTTTGTTGCTTGGCGGCGTTTGTAAACAACCCTCAGAAAGTTCCCACTGGGTGATGGAAGAACCATTCGCACCTTCTCGTCGCTATACTTTGGTGTAACCTAAGATATGCAGAAGAGGCTTCGCCCACAATGAAGGAAGGAGCAGAACTTAGTTACATACCGTTAAAGGGACCCTGAAGACAAAAAAAAGTTTTTTTAAACAGTCTGGTTGGGACACGCGTGTCAAAAAATGAATTTTACGCAAAAAAAAAAAAATTAATAGAGCAATTTTCACGGCGGGAGATTTATTTGAAATTTTGCGCGGAAATTCCAGGTCATTCAGCTCGGCTTCTCATTGGTAACGATGGTCATTCAAATCAGCCTCTCATTGGCCAATAGAATGAGTGACAGCTTTGATGTTGGTTATAAAATCTTCGTGATCTCTTGAAATCGCCTTTTGAATTACATATTTTTAGGTTTAAGAAACAATCCACCGAATGAACGTCGTAATCGTTTACAAACGTTTTACAAAATCGTTACGTCCGTTCGGATAAAACAACAAACGCAACAAACAAAAGCTTCGCCATTTTGTTTTTCTGTCATGTTCGCCGTCTTGCAACGCAAATCGCGTCCTCGGGTGGTTTTATAGTTGTATCGCGTTTATATGTGAAGACCTACAAAAGAGGGCTTGTTGCTTGTGTTAGTTAGTCATGGCCGATACACATGACGGACTGATCCGCGGACGGTGACGACATGTCTGTGGATCGTCTGTCTTCCAAGCGCATCCACACGAGGGAGACGACGAGCAGACGAAAGCGAAGACGGACCGAACCTGGTCGCCACCCCACAGTGCCGCGAGACTCCAGCATCGCACCGTGGTCCAAGAGAGAAATCGACGTTCGCTACCGCGATAATGAATCGTACGCCGCTGTTACGTACAGATCGAGACAAAACACCGTGATAGGCTTCGCGCGAAGCGCCACTAGCTTTACTAACCCAAAGCATGAGAGTGACACAGGCATGGTCTTGCTCGAAAAGGGTTCCGCGTAGAAGCGACGAAGTTCTGGGCTCGCGAAGGGGCGTTTGGAGATACCTGCACGCACTCCGCGCTCGTGCACAACACTCAAGTTCACCACAGCCACAAGAGAGGTCTTGCTCAGTGAAATCCTGATTGGACGTGCAAGAATCATCGCGACGTGCTAGAAGAGTTTTGACGGGAGCTTCTTGACGCGGACCCGGAGGAGTACAGGAACTTGCGTCGCGCCTGCGTCGCGTCAGCCAGACAAAGTTTCTGCAGTTCCTTTCACACGTGGAACGAAGAAACGCCCGACAAAACAAACCAGCGAACGCACAAAACACAACGATGCGCCACTCTTGTTTTCATCGCCCAGAAACGAAAACAATGTACCGTTGCCAGACTAAACGTATTTCAAGTCAATCTCCCGCCGAAAATCTGCGAGTGAAAAAGGCGCTTGACTTTATCAGTCTGCGCGTCCGCAGACAAGGCGCGGATTGCAGGAATCGGTGACGTGCCGGTCACTTGGTACACGGTCTGAGGAAGAAAATCGCGATTCAGTTCTGTCGTGTGAATCGGCTGTACGGCGCGGTACGACGTGTGCCCGGCAGACACAGGAAGTAGCAATGGCTCTCGTACGGGGCGCAGCCAAGCCAGCCAAGCAGCCAAGCCGATCCACTACGAAGAGGCGGGGAGTTTCTCTCCTCCACGCGCCCGAAATGCCGAGAGAGAAAAATAGTGGAAAGGAGGTGACTACCGACTAAATTGCGTCTAACGCAGTCAATATTGCTCTAAAAAAATTTCTTTTTCGCGTAAAATTTATTTTTTGACACGCGTGTCCCAACCAGACTGTTTTAAAAAACTTCTTTTTTTTGTCTTCAGGGGCCCTTTAAGCGGAATAAAGCAATAAAACTGTGAGCTGGGCTAGTTAGTAAAAGTCAAACATAATGTAAATGCAATAGCGCAAAACAAGGAAGGCGGAACGAACAACATAAGAAGCTGCAAAAATATGTCCTGTGTTGTTGGTTCCTCTCTCTAGTCTTCATTGTTGTGCGGTGTAACACCTACGTCATGTTTGATATTTCTAAGCAAACGCATGCGGTTATAGAAGTGCACGTTTCTCGCGGTCCGATTCTGTGACGCTAGAAAAATTGTGCATTTATATAGTAGCGCTATTTTTCTCCGGGGTTGGGAGGCGGAGCTTCTCCTACAACTATGTTGCAAACAAGGGATGTCACGAACTTTCGTCGAACCTGGTTTTTACGTCAAAGCTCAAGGTTCGACTGTTTCGACGAACCTTCGAACTTCAAACCAGGTTCTACAAGGTTCGACTTTGTGGACAGTGTGGTTACACTTCGATACAAGCACGTCCAGGTATAGAGAAAATGTTTTTAGGGAATAGGTTGTTTTATTTCATAAATACGTAATTACAATCAACGGAACATATTTCTAATAACTTCAAAGTTAGTAACATAATTTATTCTTTTTTATATTACCAAAACAACCAAACCGTTCTGCCCTTACTAAAAGTAGAATGTTTGACTTGATCATTTGGTCATCACCATCCAATTCAAAGCCAACTGAGTCAGCCCTTCGCGCATTCGCATAACAGTCGAACCCTAGTCGAACTTTCACGAACTTTCGAATAAAAGTTTGAAAAAGTCGAACCTGGTCGAACTCCAACTCTAACTAAAGGGTTATTGATGCGGACTGTCAATTTCCAGTCAAATTGAAGACTATAAAAAAATTGGCGGAGTTCCCATTTAATGCCATATGTGTGCTGCAACTAGGTATGTCGCGAACTGTCCCATTTAATGCCATATGTGCGCTGCAGCTAGGTATGTCGCGGACTGCAGTTCGCGACGTACCTAGTTGCAGCGCACATATGACATTAAATGGGAACTCCGCCAATTTTTTTATAGTCTTCAATTTGACTGGAAATTGCAGTCCGCATCACTAACCCTTTCTCTACTGATAGCCAAAATATTTTATAAAAATAAAAAAAATTCCTTGAAGTTATTGAATTTTAGGTTACACCGGCTGCGAGGGTTCCAGGAGGCTGGAACCCTCGCGGTGAATGTTCCCAGTGAGCAAGTTTCATTGCTCACTGGGAACAATGAAAGATCTTTACTTTCCCTACCCGCGTACGTCACCGGCAGGGGCAGGCGGATAGAGCGACCCGGACAGTCGCTAAAGTAGCTTTCCGGGCGCCAGCGATCAGATTATTTTTTTCGCAGCTTCAAGGATGAAAGAGTCCTTGCAGCAGGTAAATTATAAAACAATGCCGGGAAAAGCTTTTTTTTTACTTGTTTTTGTGGGAGAAGAAAAAAAAACACAAAAAAAAAAACGCTCCCCGGCAGCAGTGGAGGCCAGCACGTCAAGGTGCTTCTGCGCGAGCTGTGTGCCGAGAGAGCCAGCGTCATGTGAGACATTTACTTCATAGCCGTGTGCTGCGAGTTGGGTATCCTTCTGCAGCTGGAACCGCTTCAAGAGCGGCAAGCGCAAACTCAAGCGGACGTGACTACTACGACATCCGTCAAGAGGAGCACTAATAATAGTACCGAGAAAAATGGTGCACGTTCTAGCACTGTAGTCGACATTTGGCGCAGTCACATTTGTGGCTCACGATTGCTACAGTGTTTTTTTTTTTTGTTTTTTTTCATAAACATTACATCCGTTTTGGACATCGAATCTAGCTCGGTCTACTCGCGGAGTTCCACTCACGCGGCCGATCTGTTGAAGACGAGGAGTTAAACGTCTAAACAAAGTTCGAGTCTGAGTTTAGACATGACTTTCGACACATTACTATTCGTGCCTGGTATAGAGGTTTATGAAGGAGGTGTTGAGCTCCATCTTATATGCTAGAGACGTTGCCTGGTTTAAATTGTCACATGGTTGGCGTGCAATATTCTCTAGCAGAAGTGGAGGTAAAAAGGTCTTTATTTTATTCTATTACGGGGAAATGTTATATGGGGCTAAAAAGGTTTTAAAACCATGAAAATAATAATGTCGCACTTAAGTTTACAACTGATGGAAACTGTGCAAAACCAATACTTAATTTTTGTTTTTCTTAAAATCTTATATAGAATTATCTTTTTCCCATGTGCACTCGTGGATGAGTTTGAATGTGTTGCATTCTACTCCGACAGTAAAAAGGAAAAAAAAAAAGAGAGAAATATGGGTACAAATTTTTTTAGCAACTTTTAGTACTTTACGCACTAGTGTATCTTCAAACAAATATTCTTTATTTCAAGATAAATAGTGTATTTGTGCATTTTATACGCCATTCATGGCACCTTGATGTTCGGCGTGGTGGTGGTGGAGCTCTTTTAATTGTCATTTTAGCACAATGTTCAGGAACCTGCCATCTGGCCTACACGAATGCAGCTCATTCCATTCTATACACGTCATTGTTTGCGACAATCGCACACCACATGTGTTAGGTAACAACCCAGCACTCGCATGTTCACCGCTTTGGAAGGCGAGCAAAGTACGTGCCACACTCACGAACGCTAAAAATGGCGCCGACCAGAAGCGCTTTTCTGGAAGGGTCTATAGATATTTTGCTAAATTACTTAAGCTCCAAGGAGCATATTCATGCTACAAAAGCAGTTACGCACGCTGGCGTCTGCAACAAAAACTTTGTCGAAAGAAAATCTAAAACAAATGGCACGTTCCTTCAGGTGACTCGAGCATGTATGGCACCTGTACCCACATTCCGAGCATTTTCCGTGGTGCTTGGGTAATTTGTCAAAAAATGTAATGCGTGACTCTTCGACCTTCCTTCTCCAGCGTAACTGCTTGCTTCTGATCGAAGGAGAATGAATTTGCTGGCGATTTCACGAAACTAGCGAGCCGCGGCTTGAGCGTACCGAGTTGCAAAAAGGATTTTTTCAAAATCCCAATTGATTCCTTTCTTTTTTTCTTTTTTTTTACTTGTAGGCCAAGGTCATACTTTGCGCAACTAGAGATTATTATGAAATTCGTCTATCTATGCTGGAACGCAAACTACATGATGTAGAAAACTGCATCGGGCAGTGATTGGGTATTCTCTCGGGTCACGTGACATGACGTTGAAATGTAGTTTTTCCCTATGCAGTTCGAGCTATGCTCGTAAAATGATGCAGTTGGCGGTGACGTCAAAATGTCGTCACGATGCACTCTGACCAACGCCTCCTGTACTAAGATGCCTGTCATGAGAGCGGCGAGCGTCCTGCCGTGCCCTCTCCCTTTTTCCTCCTCCCTTCACCGAAACGACCGCGAGGGGCGCTGCTAACTGACCCTATCGCTCGCGGCCGCGAGAGCGCGGGAGATTTGACGTCTGCTATTGTGATACCACTAGGGGTGTGCGAGTAGTGCTTCAAATCGAATAGTGCAGTGTTGTCCCTGGCGTTAACAGCGCAAAGAGAGTGCGAAGGCTATGAATGATGTGGTGCTGTACAGGCGGAACAGCGCACCAGCAAAACAGTTACTCCAGTCCACGCACACAAAAGAAAGACAAACTTACGCAGCGCTGGCTCACTCTTTGGTATATTTACACTTTCGTCTTCGTCTTCTTTTGGTATTATGGTCTAGGGCCATGGAGAATAATTGGGTCTTTTTCTTCAAAAGGATGCAAAACAGTAAACCAAAGACTGAAACTAAAACTAATGTTAAAATAAATAAAATTAGCACTCAGTTGCGAGCGGCCGGCCGCGCCAGTTGCGCCGAGATGGCCGAGCGCCCAGCAAGAGTTGCTGATGATGATGTTGTTGCTCGCGCCTAGCGGGTCGGAACTGAGCGCCACCTAGTGGCGTTTGGCTACAATACGATGGCAGACCGGCCGCAATGGGAGAGCGAGCCACCTGACAGGCATCTTAGTACCTTTAGGACGATGCAGTTAACTGAGTGGTCGAGACGAAGCCAGAGATCAAACTGCATCGTAAAAGATGGCGACCCTAACATATGCATCTCTACTGTTGGGTTCGCCAGCGGATCGAGTTTTAGAGATCACCGGGATGCTTTCGAGACGAGCGATGCGAGGTTTGTGGGCGAATACCGGCTGACCAAAGGGGTGACTCGCTGGCTGTGCGACCAGCTTCGCGGAAAGCTCCAGCGGCGTCGCGAAGGGCCCCGTGTGCTGACGGTCGAACAACAAGTCCTCGCAGCTCTACGCTTCTACGCCGCTGGCGGCTTCCAGGGAACCGTCAGGAGCGACGAAAACATTGGTGTTCACCAGTGCTCTGTGAGTCGCGTACTTGTTGATGTCACCAACGCTATCATCGATTGCCTCGGATCGAAGTGGCTGTGTTTCCAGCAAACTCAAGCAGAGAAGGCGCTCACAAAAAGGAAGTTCTTCGAGCGATGCAAGTTCAGCGGCGTGATCGATAAATATTCTAAATACTCTTACACGATTCAACACGATTGTGTTTTCATTTGAGTGCACCCCATATAAGCGATTTGGCTGAGCGAAAAGCCAAGCAAGCAACGGTAACAGGCTTAAGTTGAGCTAGTTCGTTCATACTTCAGGTAGAGAGAGAGATGATATATACTTTATTTTAAAGCAACTACTTCAGGTAAGGCCAGCTGAACTAGAATAAACATACACATAAAGAAAAGACCATACACACCGTGGGACTAACAACTGATTTTCTTTTTCCTCCTCTTCTACTACGAACCCAACTTGAGGGAAATATTCTCTTTTCTTCTTTTTTGCTTCCTACTTCACCGAAAATTTAACCTCCGATGGAACATTTTTTCTTTCTCGTGCAGCACGAGAGAAGTTGCACTAACGCAGTCAAACATAGTCAAAAAGTAAAATTTGTCGTTAGTTGTTTATACAGCAGGAGGTTAGTCTGCCTGAACATGGCGACATTGTTACCCACTGTAGATAAGCAATTTAGCCAGTGCAGTACGACTGCTAGCCTGGGGTCTTTAACGTGCATCACGCAGTAGTGATACACGACCACACGCCGGTACGATGCTCATTCAGATCGAAACGGGCAGGGGCGGGAATCGAACCCAGGATCCCTGGGTTCGTGTTAACACAGAGGTTCGGGCGAGTTGGTTGCTCATGAGTCTGCAGGGGGAACTAGCGCACCCGCAAAACAGTCACTCGGAGTGCTATACACACACACAAGATGACTAAGTGACGCTTGCGTACGCTGTCCCCTGTAAGTGTCTCTTTCTTTGTGTGTGTGTTGACTCGAGTGACTGTTTTGCGGGTGCGCTGTTCCCCCTGTAGACCCTGGGTTCTGCAGCGCGAGCTTTCGCTCCACGTGCTCCGAGCTGGTGTGCGCTAGCCCACTCGGCGATTCTCCGAAATTCCCTGTAGGGAAAACAAAAACGATGTAGTTTCAACTCAATCGCCACTGTTCGGCGACGTCACCGGCCACGTCACGGTGCAGTTCTCTTCCGATGTAGTTTGTTGGCGATGGAGATTAGGCTCCTCCCACCGGCGACGTCACGATGCAGTTTCTCCACCGCTTTTTCCAGCATAGACAGATCGGATAGTACGAACGCTCCCTGTTCTCTCGCTGTTTGACGCGAGAAAGGTGGGCGCGGGCGTACCCGATTGCCAGCCGCGGGAATTACAGTGACGTCATCTTTGGTCGGCGGGGAAAACTGGGGATAAACTGGCGAGAACGATGTATTGGTTTTGGTTCATTAACTGGAGTGAATCTAGAGGAACGAGATAGCATTTTGGAATCGGGAAGCCATCCATATTCAGATGATGCCTGGATTAGGTAGCTCAACAAATCGGCGGAGCGTAGTACAATACTTCGCGCTCAATCTTTGCTCAGCACGTCCTCTTCCATACTTCCTTCCCCTCACTGCCTTGGTCGTATTATCCCCCTCGCCGTTTAGGGGAGAAGGGGGCGCAGATGATTATCTTTTTTTTTTTTTTTTGTAGAAAACCGAGGTTATACGTCAGTGGTGGAGTTTAGAGCTACAAACCGACAAACATTTGAAGGGCCTCTGACACGCCAAAAAAAATTTTTTTTTTTCATGCTAGGCGTTGAAATGGCATATCAGGACATCACAAAAAAAATATTTCACTATAGAGTTGCGTAGTTTTTTTATAAAAAATAGAAATACGAGGCCCAATTCAAAGTTCCCGCCGTGCACTGTGACGTAACAGTGTACCGCAAGGTGTCGGGGCGGTCAGAAGGGAGGCCTCGCCGGAAGTCACGTGAGTTGTATCGCTCCTCGTGCTTACCGCGAGCGCGTGTAATATTTTTTTTAAAATATTTTTGTTATTCTCCGCATTTCCACGAGCGATCCAAGCAGACAAGGTTTCTTTTATTTGCTTTTCATCGCTTAATGTTGCTGTAAAGGTAGAAGAAGCGGAGTCAGTGAATTGACGTGATTAACTACAATGCCTAGAAGGTGCTGTGTGAGGGACTGCCCCGGTATTTCACAAACTGAAGAAGAGATCACACTGCATGCATTTCCGAGAGACATACATCGGCCGCATTTGCACCTAGTAAACAAGTTCTACTGATGTTCTAGACAAATACGTACTTTGTGCTGGACGTTTACTTGTACTTGGTACACAAACCAGTTCGTATTCTTTAGACGGCAGGCATCTTTAGCCTGGAGAGTATCCGATGATTCAACGACCTCGGTGTCTGAATCTTCAGCAATGCGATCGGGCGTGTCGTATGCTAGCAATCCTAATTTCTGCGAGCGTTCTAAATTTTTTTTCAAAACTTGATAGCTTGTTTTGCGCCCAGTATAGCCCTGTATAATCGGACTGACGGCATGCACTCGTACACTGGCTTGTACTCGCAACGCTTTCATCATTGACCTCCATCACGTCGATCCACTGACTCTTCGTCCTCAAATTTTACAGCACGCAAACGAACCAACGGTGCAGCGATAAAGAGCTAGTGGAACTGAAACTTCGTTTTCTACAATCGCTCGTACAAAGAGCAGAATAAACAAACAAAAAAAAAAAATCTTAGGCACGGTCGCGGAGAGCACGAGGAGTGAAACTCACGAGACTTCCGGTGAACCCACTTTTAGTGACGTAGGTCGATGCCTCCCTTCTGACCGCCCCGACACCTTGCGGTACACTGTTACGTCACAGTGCACGGCGGGAACTTTGAATTGGGCCTCGTATTTCTATTTTTTATAAAAAAACTACGCAACTCTATATTGAAATATTTTTTTTGTGATGTCCTGATATGCCATTTCAACGCCTAGCGTGAAAAAAAAATTTTTTTTTGGCGTGTCAGAGGGGTGCAATTATTTTAAGATTAAAAGAATTTGCATCTCGTCATCTTTACGTTGTTTATCGTGTCCCGGAGGATAGAGAAAACATCATCTTCATTAAAAAATGTCGCGATTCCGCTGCATAATCGCCAAGCAAAAGTCGAGCTTTTTCCCCCAGCTGCAGCCGCGAGTGGCAGCCGAAGCTTACGTGACCTCGCTCATAAACAAAAGCCGGCCTAAAACAACTTTTGCCATGCACGCGCGTTCGTCAAAGCCTTATATTATGATTAGTTACTTCGAATTTTTTATACGGGGAAGGCCAGCGTGCGCGGAGCGTAGAATTACACTTTCAGCATTCTCCTCGATGCTTGAGGAATTTAGTGAAAGGTATATTAATGCGAATAGCATTCTTTGGATACTTCACGCACTTTTCGTCTATGTATCTATCTATCTATCTATCTATCTATCTGGCTATCTAACCTCTTACGCCGCGGGTCGATAAATAAATAAAAGACCGGCGCCGGCTGGGATTCGAACCGTTGACCCTTTGATCAGCAGGCAGACGCGCTAACCACAGAGCTATGAAGGCAGTCATTCAACGCACTCTAAACACTTGTTTATATCTTACCATGACGCGCTAGCGTTCACGCATGGCACGACGGCGTTCATTCCTGCTTCGTGAGGCTTAGCACTGCCCCTAGCTCACCCTCTCCCGCGCTCGGGAGAGGGTGATGTAGCGGCCGTGCTCAGCCTCACGAGAGCGGAATGAGCCCTCGTGCATGGAACGCGCGCGCACCGGTAGCTGTGACAGCGCTGTAAAGCGCGTCCTATGGTAAAGATATAAACAACCGTTTAGAGTACCGCTGGTTGAGACTAGCTGAGACGCCAGAAAGTCTGGTCGGTACCATTTTGAGTGTTTGTGCGTATGGCGCGTGCTTTGCTCGCCTTCCTTAAGTGACACAAACGCACGTGCTGGGCTGCGTGGAGATCGTGCGCAGGGCTGTGAAAGTGTCAACAAATTTAGAATCGCCTCAAGAGTGGGCTGGCGTATCTAGAGTGTGCCGGCCACCTGACGAACGCGCATAACTCCGCACCGTTTGATGCTATTCGCATTAACGTAGATAATCAT
>JAZHYW010034536.1:0-18988 GCA_037355805.1 Ixodes ricinus | reverse complement strand
ATTAACCTGACCCTCTCAATAATATAATGTGAGTGGTTTCTTATCAACTGAGCTAACCTAGGTTAGGGACGTCAGGAGCAATGGATTATCAGTTGCCACCAGTTCAATAATTACCAACGTGAAGGTTTACCTTAAGGTTATGATTACAATAACCATGTAAAAAAGGAGTCAGACAAGAATGATGAAAATAATCCCTGGAGAAGGGGAACAAGAGGGACAAAGGACAAACAGAAATCTCCAAACACAGCTTGTTCTCTTCCGGAAAAAAGTGGAGTCACCAAGGGCGGTGTTTGAGTCAGACATGTTGGAGATTTTCAAAACTAGCGCCTCGGGCTTGAGTTTCACAAGTGAAAACCCGGTTGAGGGTGCTTTGCAGTTTTTTGGATCTGAAGTTGGCACTTTTCCCGTCGCATGTATGTTGGGCATACTGTCCTAGGGCGAAAAAGGTGTTTGCCTTATGGCTCTAACCACCCCAAGATTATTAAGAGGGGATAGCCACAACTTGCCTGAACGCGGCCTTAACGAAGTCCTGTCCCCACAGCGTAGCCGACAGCTTCGGGTTACAAGTGAGGAAGCTGGAGGAGGGAGGTTTCTCCTGTGAGATCACTAAGGGGTTGGTAGAGGGCTTGCTAAGGAAGTTTCGTGGAGGAGGGAAGAGAGCGGCAAGCCAGATAGGAGACCAGTGGTGATACCGTATATACATAACGTTAGCCATAACATCAAAAAGTTGGGGAAAAAGCATGGGCTTAAAACGAAAGAAACACACAAGAGGACGAAACAGACGACACAGCTTTCGACTTGCAACGACAGATTTACTGGGGCGGAGAGTCGCTCAGAGCTCGACTTGGGGAGGCGATGGGGAAGGGCGAGGGGGATGAGAGGAGATGCAAGAGACACAGGGAGACCGTTGCGGGGGCGAACACAGCGGGCGGTTGGGAGTCTGGTCTGTGTTTCCTCTCTCGTGGATGACACCTCGCGTCGCTTCTTGCCGTCGGGGTCGCGGCGGAGAGCGGGGAAAGGGGAGGGGGGGGGGGCGTCATCGGAATTCTTGGGAAGGCGCAAGACGCAAGACGGACCAGAGGGTCAAGCGAGAACAGAAGGCGAGAAGTAAGAACAGAGGGCGGCTTTCCGGGGTTGTTTTTGTTTGCTATTGTTTTTTCTTTAAGCTCTAGTGCCGCGCGGGCTGGAGGGCTCCCCACCCTCGCAAGAAGCGAATCTCTCTCTCCGAGAGTGAAAGAGAAGGGCTGGAGAGGTTTGTTGTCGCCGACTTGATGTTTACGGACTCTATTATTTCTCTTCCGAATCGAGATCGGTGTCCCCCTATGATTTTTGTTTGGGTGAAATGGGGTGTGCAAGAGGGACAGTTTTTTGCGTGGACAACGACCGGATGCGCGGAATCCTCGGGCGGGTCCGCGATCTCCCTCGCGTGTTCACGGAGACGGTCGTTGATACATCGGCCCGTTTGACCGATGTACTCCGCTCCGCACGAAAGAGGGATCGTGTACACTTTCTCTCGCGCGCAGGGGCGGAAGCACTGGGCGTGTTTTTTAGTGCAGGAGGGCGGAGGTTCCGGATTGTTGACGCGCTTGCACATTCCACCCAATTTGAATTTGCAGGTGAAAAGAACCCTGGTGTCGAATTTGCGTGCAAGCGCACTTAAACGATGGGATGTGTTGTGCACGTAGGGAATGCATGCAGGGCGGGAGGAGAAAGATCTGGGTGGGGAATTGCGGGGGCGGCTCCCGGACTGCACGATCAACTTTTTGATGTTGTTTTCAATCAGATCCGCGGGGTAGCCTGCCACCTGAAGCCTAGCCGTTTGGCGCGAGAGACTCTCCTTGATAAGGTGGGGACAGGACTTTTTACAGGAGGAGGAGAGAAGAGATTTGACGATGCCGGATTTTACTGTTTTCGAATGATGGCTAGTGAAAGGAAGGACAGGTTTTTGAGAGCGCTGTTGAAAGGACCAGCATAGGCCGTGGGAGGAAGGGGTTAGGCGGAGATCCAGAAATTGGAGCCCCTCCTGGTTAGCATTCTCTTTTGTGAAGGAGAGACCCCTAGCGTTGGCAGCGAAGGCATGCAGGACAGACACGTCCGAGGTGGATGATGGGTGAACGACGAGGTAATCGTCTACGAACCTGAATATCCTGCATCCAGAACCGGAGCGAGCAAGATCCTCCTGCACCGCACGATCCACGAAGAAGAGAAAGATCTCACTAAGGATCGGTGCGAGGCAGGAACCAATGCACACTCCCGACCTCTGGATGAAGATCTCCCCCTCGTACTCGACGAGGGAGGATCTCAGGTAGAGCCGGAGGAGGTCGAGAAAGCCTCCGGTGGGTATTCCGGACGCGTTCTGAAACCTCGTCACCCCATGCATCTCAATCGCCTCAGACACAGAGTTTAGAAGAATTTTGAGGTCGAGGTTGTAGTACATGTCCTCAATGTCCAGAGAGAAAAGGTTGAGGTCATGATCGGCATGCTTCGTTCTAAGGAAATCAATTACCTCAAGAGAGTCTCTCACGCGGAAGGGGTGAGGAAGATCAATAGAGGAGAGATGCTTTTGAAGGTAGAGGGCGAGCGGCTTCTGCCAGCATCCCCTCTCGGAGACGATGCTGCGAAGGGGAATGTCTGGCTTGTGCGTCTTCGCGGAGAAGAAGATAGTCAGATACTGTTTGGAGGGAGAAGAGATCAAATTTTTTAGGGAGGGAGGTTTAAAGAGGAGCAGAGAGACTTTGCCTCAGAGCGGAGGGCCCCGACGGACGCTTCTTGAGGGGAACAAAGTTCTTTTTCAGGGCTGCGTCCGCTTTCTTGGAGAAGTCGCCCCGATCGAGTACCACGAATCGACCCTCCTTGTCTGCCTCGAGCAGCACAAGGTCTGACTGGCGGAGCTCGCTTACCACGCCCGACACCGCCGAGCCAGCTGGCGTTGTCACGGCACCGTGGTGGCAGATGACTCCCGTCGCCGCCGCAACAAAGTCCTGTCTGCCGGGCTCCGTGATCCTCGCTGCGATCTCGTACACAGACGCCAGCTGGTCGACCCTCGACGACGGGGCGGGGGCGCAAATTTGGGTCCCTTCGACAAGAGGGTGGTGGCCTCGGATGAGAGGTTGGAGTCCGATAAATTGATCGGGGGTTCCAGGACCACAGCCCGTCGGGATGCGACGCTCATCAGGACGCCGTGGAGCACGCGTCGCCACGACGACTCGAGGAGGCGCTCCGAAGAATTTCGCAGGAAGACGAATGCCGGGTGAGTGTTGTAGTTCACGCCGAAGCAGCCGGTCATGAGAGGACGGAGCTCGGCGTTCATCACGAGGATTTCTCGGGAAATTTCTTTTCGTGTGATCTGCATGACCCTGTAACTTGACGGCCAGCTGGAGGGCTCGAATCCCAGCAGGCGATGAACGGATGGATGATTAATGTTCTTTCGTACGCAGACACCCAGAGCCCGAAGATGAAGGCGAAGGAAGCTCATCCTTGAGATGAAGACGGCAGCACGGAAGAAGGTTGAAGGGTCAAACTCCGAGTGACTCAGTTGCTTGCCAGCAGGACAAAACATGACATGAAGCTCGCAGTGGTGATAATTAAAGGTTTGAGCGTGTTGGTGATTTACATTGACTTAAAACGAAAGAAACACACAAGAGGACGAAACAGACGACACAGCTTTCGACTTGCAACGACAGATTTACTGGGGCGGACAGCCGCTCAGAGCTCGACTTGGGGAGGCGATGGGGAAGGGGGAGGGGGATGAGAGGAGACGCAAGAGACACAGAAATTAAGCAAGCTATGTGGGAGGGTGGAACGGGGTGACACACGGGTAGATATCTGTCAGAAAAAGCACGCAACAAAATACGTAGGATGCAGAGTGGGGGTTGTGTACAGAATTCCTCTGTCTTGTGGGAGGGTATACGTGGGGCAGTCGGGGCGATGCGTGAACGAAAGACTGAGGGAACATGCCCTGTCATTGAGGTCAGCCCCTCTGGCAATCTCGCGGTGCATTGCAATAGGTGTGAGTGTTTACCCTATTTAGACAACACCGTCATCTTGGCACGAAACAAAAATAGAAAGACAAGGGAGATAACGGAAGCGTTTTTTATTTCCGAGTGTGACGAAGGTACATGTGCAAGTGCCCCATCGATAACCCTG
This sequence comes from Ixodes ricinus, assembly GCA_037355805.1. NCBI lineage: Eukaryota > Metazoa > Arthropoda > Arachnida > Ixodida > Ixodidae > Ixodes > Ixodes ricinus. The sequence continues at coordinate 14,842 of JAZHYW010034536.1, read as the reverse complement.
TTTGAATCGGAGTTATCATTTTTACGATCATGCACGGTGTAAGAGTATGAAATGTGATAAGCGGCGGTTGGAACTGAATCGGATGTGTGTCTTGTTGGTTTCGCGGTACGTGTGTTTTTCCGACATTAAACCAGTTGCAAGTAGCGCTCTGTGGTGTGTGTCTCTCCTACTCGTCCGTCGTTTTTAGCGCCTAAACATGTTCAACCAACTAGCCCAAATCCAAACCCTTCTGCGTTCTTAACGTATTGTATACCAATTGAACGAATGCAGATGTTAAGAACTTCCATTCATCCTACCCCTAAGGCTAGTCTATATACAGCTATGACTTTCATCGCTATGGGCAGGAGCCAGCTGAGTTCGTATTGCTTGGAAGGTGGAGGGGTGATGTGCTGGGGAGCTAAACTCCGTCCCCGTCTCCCATATTGTCTGCTATAATACTTTAAGATGTCAGGGAGAAAGGGGGGGGACTGCCCCCTCCCCTTGCCCTCTTCTTCCGATGCCACTGGTAGGGGATGCAAACTTGGGAATTGCCTGCCATAAATAAATGCAACCCTTCTTATGGCTGCCACTGCATACAAAGGAAAAAAAGAGAGATGTGGTTCATCTTTCTCTTAGATGTCCATATCAGAAGGGATACGAACAGTTGTGGGTGGTTGCGGCTTAGTGAGCTAGCAATGAGTGCTGCCTAAGTGTTCGGTTAGGACTCTTGTTTAATCGGCAAGAAAACAAGTACCAGCCAACTATTGGAGCATATCCTATGAATGGCTCCTGGGATTTTCGCAAATGGTCTATTGTCTCACAAATGAGTAGAGCCCTGCGCGGATAACAGTTTGATTATCTGCAACCGATCCGCATCCCCAGACTTTGTATCCGCATCCGAACCGCATCCGCAAATTGTTTTACATTATTGTATCCGTATCCGATACGCATCCGCATACTTTGTATCCGTATCCGAACCGCATCCGCAAAATGTGGAACCAGATCCGACTCACAATCCAGGCATTCATTGTATATCATAACATCAAGCGAGAATAAAAAATAAAAATACAAAAATCACTTTTTAAGCGTTTGCTTATCTTTGTAAAAAGAAATCTTCGGGTCATCATTCAAAGGGGATGTCATTTTATCATTATCAGTTTCATCGTATTAATATTAAAAGCGATCAGCCTTCCCGAGACACTGCGCGTCGAAGGAAAAATTATCTCAGTTATGTGACGGTCCTAGGAGTACGGGACACTTTGCCCAGAAGACGTGCACAAAAAGGATGTCGAGGCACTTCTTTGTTTTTGGAATCATGACCACACTACACTAGTCTTTGCAGAGAGGGGGACGTTTCTTCTACTTTCTTGTGACTTGGACGTTTGAGGTTTTCTTTTGCCGGAGAAAGTTTCCGCTCCTTTCCTGCCAATGTACTAGCTTTCTCAGGACGATTGATGCCCTGCAATCTTTACTTTTTCTATAGATAGCATTTTTGTCGAGAGGCAGCGCACCAACTGAAGCGATCTCCAGTGAGAATCAGATCTTTCTTAGGATCCCTACTGTTTCTTCGAAACGCGTTTTGTGGAAATACGTTTCGTGGACAACTTTTTATGGACATACATTTCATGGACACACGGTTCGTCGACGCTTTACGTTTTGTGGGCACATGCCCCTGCGACGTTTTCTTGACAACGCAATTCTTCACTAAGCCGCTGAAAGCTAGCACGCGATTCACTAAGGCGAGCTTAACCAAACCATACCCACCTCCTCCCTGTAATCCAGGCGAGACGCAAAAAGTTTGTTACGAAAATAGCAGGGTTGTGTGCGACGAAACGTCTCAGGTTTTTCGATGAGACGAACGCGAGAAGCCTTTCGATCAAACTTCGCATGTCGACGAAACGATCTGTAGACGAAACGTCAGTCGACGAACTGAATGCCACCGGGCAAAAATTCAGATCCGGATCCGCGGATATCCGCATCCGCAGCCCCTGACATCCGCATCCGATCCGCAATCCGCCAAATGTTTTCTAATTTTTATCCGCATCCGCTTGTTTACTGCGGATATCCGCGCGGATATACAGGGCTCTACAAATGAGTGCACTCGTATTAACTAAGGGCACTTAGCGAGCTAAATATCCGAGGGTAAAAGGACTAAAAACAATGGACAAGTAAAAAAACCAACAACACTTCTACTTGTCCGTTGTTTTTAGCGCTTTTTCCCTCGGAAATATGGATCACCAACTAGCCCAAGTGCATACCCTTCTACACTTAGCGAGCTGTTTCCTCTCTTTTAATACTGCTGAGTCTAAATTTAAGCATTCATTCTTCACAGGAGGAGCGACACGACGTATCAACCTATCCGGTGATGCGAATTGACGAAGAGGACTCAAGTGCCATAACTGTGGTGTTGGAGGACCACTTCTTTGAGGTGATGGATATTGTGGCTGGTAAAGCGCTCGTTCTTGCACCATACTGGGTCCACGACATTCCTTACCCTCAAAAAGCAAGGCGGTCACTTGCAGTGATTGGGCACTTCATTGGTTTGAAGTACGAGATAAAGTCCGCCTTGGCTTTGGATCTCATCACAAAGTAAAAAACTTGTTCGCCAGAGGGAATTTGTGTGCCATTTTTGCCCTTTTTTTCTCATGTCCTAAAACTAAAGTGTTCGTTTATTGAGCTCTATTCTACTGTTTTTATCCTTTCTATGCTGACTTTTCATGAGAACCTATAGCCTGTGAACAGGCTCATGCTCCATCTTTTATGTCATTTTTCAGCTGCACCTCCACATTTCCAATGCAACCCTCCCCTTGTGAACATATACATAGCTGCTTTTAGATTTTAGGGCTACTGTTCATTGCAAGTACTTGAGTTGTCTCAAGTTGTATGTAGCAGCTCCTATAATAAGGACAGAAGTGCTATTCCACATTACAGAGAAATCAAGGGAGGTATTGAAATTTTATAAAACAGCTGCAAAAATAAAAGTACAGTGGTCGCACTTCAACAGGCTAAAAATGCCACTTGCCAGTAGAGTTCTTTTTTTTTCAGCAAACGTTTGATTAACAAAGATCCAATTTTACACTTCTCTTCCTCTAATTCTATTTTTAGGCGCTTACGTTACTTTTTACTGGGTGACCTTACACTCAGCACATAACGATATACTTGAGCAGAGTTTGTGCGACCCTTCCTGGAAAGTGTGCTTAACTCTTTAATACAGAGTTTAGGCAACACTTCAAATGGGGTTGTACTTACTCTACAGAATTCTTTACGGACAGTAATTAAATCCCCATTCCAAGTGTTGCCTAATCTCTGTATGAAAGAGTAAAGCACTCTTCAGGAACTGCTAAGTGTGCTGTTATGTGACATTAACTCTCGCTATAGAGCACACTAAACTCTTTAATACGGAGTGTAGGCAACACTTCTAAGGTAGTTAGTTGTAGTTACTCTGCAGAAAAAGGTTACATCAACTCTTCCTGGAGAGCGTGTTGCCTGTCGCCTGAACTCTTTAATACAGAGTTCAGGTAACACTTTTTTCGCTACGTAGGACAGTCTGGTTGTCGCTTAAACGAGGGTATTTTGGAGCATAAAAGGGCAGTTAAAATAATTCACCAAACTCCGAAATCCAAAACCTGTAGACGATGGCAACAACTACGATGTACCCGGGTGGGAGGGCACTGAAAACTTACATAGAAGGATAGCAACAGGAGAGTGTTAAGAGAATACTATGTGTATTTTAAGCTCCAGGAATTGTTTCAGTCAACCTTCCCTATCCCTTGATAAGGGAACGAAAACGTTTCTAGGTTTGTAGTGGTGCCGGGTTCACTGTATGATCTTGCCGAGTGCGGGAATTTCTCGCAATCCCCTCTTTTTTTTGTCCTTTTGTGTTCGGGTTTGTGCTCTTTTGTGCATCGGCCTTGTATGTTTTTGTAATTCGGGTTTGTGCGCGTGTGTTTGTATAGGTTGAAAGATAGGATACACTGCGTAGTGGGAAAGAAGATCCTTTGAATTGTGAAAGAGGTCTGGGACGTGTACATAAAGCGATGGTTGAATAAATTTCAAGCTGTGTTAGAGACATTGCTGTTCTGCCCGTTTTTTAATTGTTCCTACATCTCAGGGTTACTATGGATGTCATTAGCCAGCTCGCCTGCGTTTTTTACCTTTCTTCACTTCTAATGAAGTTGTAGTTACTCTGCACAAACAAGTGAAATCAAGTCCTCCTCGAGAGTGTGTGAACTCTTTAATACAGAGTTTAGGCAACATTTTTAATGGAGTTCTAGTTACTCTACACAAACAAGTGAAATGACTCTTCCGGGAGAGCATGTTTAACTCTTTAATACATAGTTTAAGCAACACTTCTAATGGAGTTGTAGTTACTCTACACGAAGGAGTATGGGTAACACTTCCTGGAAAGTATGCATAACTCTTGAATACAGAGTTAGGCACCATTCTTATAGAGCTGTAGTTACTCTACATGAAGGAATGAAGGTAACTCTCCCTGGAGAGCATCCTTAACTCGTTAACATGAAGCTTAGGCAACACTTCTGATAAATTTATAGTCCCTCTACATAAGGGAGTAAAATTAACTAGCAACAAAAAGTTCGCAACACTTCATGGAGTTTTAGTCATTCTACACGAAGGAGTGAAATTTACCTTCACACTTACACTTCAAAAGAGCAGTCCTGACTCTCGCAAAACTATTTGCGTGACTATAGAAAAGTTAACTGAGCACTCGTATGGGAGAGTAAAACATACACTAGTCGTGGAAAGGTAACAATTACTCCCTAGAGAGAGTATAGTTTGCGACAACCCGGATTCTCTCTAAAAAGAGTCAAGTCGACACTCGTCCACTCCTTTTTTTTAGAGTGTAGAGTTAACACAATAATTCGAAGCGCAAGGTCCCCTGCCGTTTGGCCGCTTCGAAATGGCGGGGCATAGAAGCGGACATCGGCGGTCCCAGTTAGCGATTTCGATGAGCCCATATCGCTGCCGAAGCCTTTATATGTACAAAGATGCAGCCAAACATCACCTGTAAGGTCTGTACCTTGTTATTTTCTCTCTTTGCAAAAAAAAAAACAAAGGAGTCGCGCAGTGATAAATTTAAATAAATCTGACAAGCGCTCGAGCAACTTTAACTTGTCGCGGCAAAACGAACACGCCTAACCTTTTGTTTGCTTTCTTTCTCTGCTTTTTTGTCGCTCTTTCTCTCGGGACTGGAGATGTTAGTGCCCAGGACTTGCCGTGTTCTACTCCTGTCTTTACCCGCCTGGTTTAGGTTGTGCCGGCGTGTCCGTTGGGAGCCATTCATAATGTCAGCAAACCGATTGCTCGAGCGTCGCCTTGTCCTGGTTCCTAATGATTTCCGGAATACTAGAAAAACCAATACTGCTGGCCGTGGCTCCGTTGTCGCTGACTTTTACGGCTAAAACAATTACAGCGCAACTGACTGTCTTACACCTCGACTGGGTGCACAAACTACCGTGCAAACAAGGCCCCAAAGGACACAAAACATAGGCAGTGATGTGATTGGCCTAAGCCATTTTGGCGCACGTTTTGGAGCAACCAAAACAGTGTTTTGGAGCAGCAAATGTGGCCTTTGGAGCAACCAAAACAGTGTTTTGGAGCAGCGAAAGCGGCTTTGGAGCAGCAAAGACAGTGTTTCGGAGCAGCAAAAGTGGATTGTGGAGCAGATATTCTTAGGACAATAAAAATATTCGTTTTAAGTGCTGTACAAACGAAGGGCACTTTGTGTTGTGTTGTGTTCTGATGTGACGTGCTGTGACGGAACTCGCTGCTTCTATTTTACTGCTCAGACATCCCACAAGTGTACAGTGCTGTAGGCATTGCCAAGCAATTTCGAAAAACCGCTTGCCACCGTTTTAGCGGTTCCCGACGTGCCAGATTTTCGTCAAAAGTAAGCAAACGTAAAACAATGAATCGCAAGCATCCCAGCTGGTGCCTCAGTCACGCAATCATGTTCGCATGCACGTGAGGCCAACTCCGGCAGGCTTGCTGTTGGGCATGCTTCGCCGCGCGAGCGCAGACAACGGCTGCCCGATCGAAACCGAAACCATGCCCCTCAGCTCCGTCGCAAACTTATCCCCAAAATTGTACACAAAATGTAACTTTCGAGCATGCGACAAAAACAGTCCAGCGACGCGTGCTTGCCAGGCCGGCAAACAAGGTACAAGCTAAACACACAAAAAATAAAGAAAATGAGTGCATCGATGCAAGACATTGCGAGCCAGCCTCAAAACGTTCTTGGAGCGCTTTGTGCAACGACTGAACTCGAGATAAACAAGCACGCTGTGCGGGTTCAGCGTGCAGAGATTGCCTTCTTTGCTCTAACTCACTTCTCTTCACCAACTTTCTTTCACGGCAGATTTTTGACGTACCGAGATCCCTCTCGAAAGAAGGCCCACCGAGAGGAATCTAGATAATCAATACTTTGACAGAGCAGTCTTTGAATTAAAGATGGATTTTTGTAGTAACGTATGATTTAAACAAGAACAGGAATGTTGATGAACATGCCGCGGTACTTAGTTTCATTTTAGAAAGTACCATATCTGCAGTGATGTGGGGACGGCAACATTCGACGTCACGCGACCACGGTGACTGAAAGGCAGTGACCAAATATAGTTTTCCCACGGCCATTGCTTCAGCTCACAAAGTAACTCCTGCCACGCAAAAACGTGGTTTCGTTTCACAGAATGACGGCATAGCTGGTACCCGGCACGCTAGTGTCGGAGCGTCTGCACACATCCGCGCCTATCGCTGAAAATATAAAAAAGAGACGAGAGACGAGACCCACAAGACGAGAGCGCGAAACGCGAGACGCCGGGAAAACCATGCAAGACCGGGTGGACAACTGATGCACGGTACTTTGTGTCAGGTGGCCGCTTGCGCCACATAACACACGCCTGCTCAATTACAGTACTCAGTTGAGTTTTGATTTTGAAAGGCGACCTAAATTGGTCCTTTGGCGCAAGCTTGGCGCAGATTACCCATATTTTGGCGAAATGTAGCAGGATGCAGCAGGGTTAGCCCCTTGGCGCAGTTTGGCGCAATTGGCGCAGCAATCACATCACAGCATAGGATAACAGCGATGAATGCCTCCAACATGGATTCCAGTGGGTTTTGATCAGATCCACGAAAAGGTACCAGCGTTGAACCATGGTATTGTGCAACACCCCTATACTGGTAACAAGTTACTGCTCCGTTCCAACTTCCGACCAACTGTTTTCGACACTTTCAATCCTATCCGATATCCAATCCGCTGTCACTCTCTGCGCGTCGCCAGCATTGCTCGCCTTGGTTGCTCTGGTTTCTCACTTTCGGTTGTTCCTTCGATAGCTTCTCGCCTACCAGTCGTTTCGCTACACTTAGAGATTGAGAAAACTAATTCGTAGTGTTCACAATGATCTACGCGTACATAAAGTACATGAAAGACGGGAAACGGGCCATTTTGCCATTTTCTCTCATCCTGAGGTTCGCGCCGAAGTCGACCGAGGACCTCATTCCTGATTTTGTGAAAGCATACTGGTGAAAGTCAAGTGCAGAAGAGGAAGGCTAATAAGATGCCGATCTGATCCAACTTGGCAGTAAGTATAGGGTGACTGAAATAACCAGGCTCGATCTAAAATAGGGCCATAAAAATCGGCGCCTGCACATAGCAATCTAAACTTTTTGTCAAAGGTATATTTCACAGGTTGGTTTTTGTAAAATTAGAAAGCGTAGCTCCCTTTCTGTAAAACATAGGGCTAAAAAACTTGCAAGGGTCAACGATGGACGGCGACGTAGACGACCGAGTCGAGCGGCGGGGCACGTTTGGCGTCCGGCTTCCCGCAGCTCGCCAAGGCCTGGCTCCAAGACGCGCCCGCCGCAGCTCCCAAGACACCCTGACGTCGACTACAAGATCATCATCCGTGCACGTGGTGGCCTCAACCTAAGCTCGATGAGCATAGGCAAGCTGCAAGACTTCGGTCTTCAACACTGCCCAGACCAATTACAACGCGGCACGCGCCAACCAAATCCGAATCAACGCAACTCAAAACTCTATACTACTCAGCACCCCCTCTGAAGAGCTGGCGTGCACGTACTTCAACCTTCACACCACACGCATAGGGGAAGAGAACTATCCCCTGGCCACATATATGGCAAGTCCTGCGAACACCTCACGCGGAATCACCTTTAATGTACCAGAATACGATACACCAGAGAACATCAGCCAATACCTAATCGACTACAATCACGACCCGGCTATTCTCCATGCCCGCCGGATGTCTTTCATCACCGCCCCCGGCGGTGATGAGAGACAACGTGCTCGCGGCTCTACGGCAAAAGGTCCAAATCCTCACACAATTAATCACTGCCGTTTAGAAGGAAAATGCAGAGTTAAGACCCTTCCTTAAACAGAAAGGTTACCCCTCCAGCGCCCACTCCTACCCCTCCAGCGCCCACTCCTACTCCTCCCCCACAACCCGTTGCTGTCGCCATATCCACACCCGACAGCGCCGCCCAGTCTATCAAGCGTACAGTAATCAATACTATGACCACAAAATCGTAGACAAATTACGCCGACTCTCAGCGTCAATGACCGAAATGTCTCGCACTTTCAGTGCCAGACTACAAACCTTAGAGCAAAACGTTACAGCCGTTGTACGGCGATAGAAAACACTGTCTCAAAGTACACGTCTGGATTGGCCCAACTCACCGGTCAAATGAACCAACTCACCAACCCCTCATCCCAGGTGGGGTCCTCCAATCCTCCACCACCCCCACCATCCATACCCTACCTCCAACAGTGCATCCCTCAATATGGCTTTACCTCTCCCACACCCGCCACGCCTCAGTAGGCACCAAACCACTATCTGGCAATGGAATTGCCACAGCTTCCGACTGAAGCGTGGCAATCTTTAACACTGCATACAGTGCCTCGAAACTCCCCCCGATATCATAGCGATTCAGAAAACCCGCCGCCCAGTCAAACTAGCCGTATATAGAACGTTCCAAAATCCTGACAACGGGGAACCCAATTGTTAAGTAACGAAGGATTTTGTTAGGAATAAGTAAGATTTGTTTTAGAAAAGTTTATCTTTCTACAACTGCGTCGGCATTGTTTTTTTTTATCTGCCTATGTGTGCGTCTGCATGTTCGGGCGTTTGTTTTACGCTCGCGGGGGAACATGACCGGAAAGTGGTCTTCCGCCCCCGCGCGGGGGGGGGGGCGGGGGGGGGGGCTTCGAGCAGCCGCGGACGGGGCTCGGCAAAGACGAGTCGGACCCCGGTCGTTAACAAACGGATTGGGTTTCAGTTTGGAGCGCCGGAACAGCGGTACCTCTGTCCGCGCTTGTGGCTTTTAAGCGGGTGTTCTTGTGTCCGGCGTATTTCGCCGCTTAGTGTAGAAACTTCGCTTTTAGTCGACGCAATAACTTAATTGTCTGGCGCCAGCTAGGCGGCAGCCAAAGCAGAGACTGACTCTAGAAGGAATTTGGATTTGACGGTTGGAGGGTCACGTTGACAGCTCGCTGATCATTGGGTAAGAGTGTACCACGTGACAATGGACAAATTTGAAGTGATTGGTCCGTCTCTGGAGGAAAGGAGGCCCCTACGAGTCTAGAAAAGGGCTGCCGAGAGGATTCTGGAGGATTCGGCTCTTGAAACTGGGGACTAAAGTATGGGTTTTATATCTTGGAACTTTTGTATTGTAAGTTATCGTTGACTTGTCGTCGTTTTGTTTTAAAATAAACGTGGCCACACTGGCCATCGTAAACCTACCAGCGTCGTAATGTGTCCAGCGGGATCGAACAACTTTTAGTTTTTTTTCCTTATTATCAACTTCCCGGGGGACTTCCATCGGGCGAACACCATCATCGGTCGTCACCCTCACCTGACTGACCGACCGGCCCCCTCCCTGCGGAAAGTTGACTGGCGCAGTCGACAGGATCCTGCTGACTTCCTGCGACGGGTGGTGAGCGAAGGCGACGACATCAACGGAGGCAGGCGGAGCGTACCTGGGCTCTATGCGACAAGTGTTTCGTCTGCTGGATTGCTGACAAGGGTCGCGTCTGCTGGACTGCGGACAAGGGTCCCGTCTGCTGGATTGCAAACAAGGGTCGCTCCTGCCGGAGTGAGGACCGTGGCAACATCTACGTGAGAAGCCCGGGGGTACAGTTACCCAAAGGAGTCGTTGCGTCTGCTGGACTGCGGACAAGGCTCGCTCCTGCCGGAGTGAGGACCGTGGCAATATCTACGTGAGAAGCCCGGGGGGTACACATACCCAAAAGGAGTGGTGGCAGCTGACAGGTGGTCCTGGGCGTCATCTACGTCGGAGAACAGGACGGCCTGTGGCTTCACCTGCTGACCGGTGAAGCATCCCCAGCGAGCGGCGACAGAACATCTTGGGCAGGCCTCAAGAGGAGAGACGAGATCGTCGCTGCAGTGCTGACCTTCGTTGTGGTGCCGGGAAATTGTGCGTTTTTTTTCTCTTCTTCTTCTCGGTGAACGGAGAAGGAACCGAGACTTCCAGACGACGGGCACGATCGCCAGGCCGAGTGAGGACACTGCGGCAAGTGGGTGGCGCCGACTGGAGGAGAAGCTTATAGAATTTCGCCAGACGACAGTGGGTGAGTCCCTTTCCCGTTTTCTCCGAGGCTCACCATGACCAGAGAGACTAGATCGAAGACCCCAGGGTCTTCCCTCAGTGAGGCCAACTCGGAACCAGACGCTGGCACCAGTGGGGAGGGCAGTCACCGGATTCGGATGAACTTAGTGCTGAGATAACACTCATGATACTTAAGATAGATCTCGAGAAAATAAAATTAGAGCAGCTCAAAATAACGGGGCAGCCTCATGAGGAGAGCACTCGGGGTGCGGGGGGAGTCGGACGGTATGCAAAGGAGCTCCGTGCGGTGCTGGCGCCAATGCCCGTTACGGACACATTGGTGCCTGCATGGTTTAAAGGCGCCGAAACAATGTTGGCGAGTTGTGAGGTTCCACAGGACCTACACGGGGCAATCCTCTTGCCTTTTCTAAACGAGAAAGCGAGCGCCGTTGTGGCAAACAGAGCCGAGGGACGGGTATTGCAGTACAAGGAGCTACGAGACATTATCCTCGACGAGCTCAGGATGACTCCGGATGAGTATAAGCGGAGGTTTAATGTCGCGCGCAAACAAGAGAACGAGTCGTGGGCACAGTTCTCTACAAATCTTAATACTATGTTCGGGTACTACATGGAGAGCCGCAAGGTAGAGACACTAGATGATCTACGGCAGCTGACCATTTCAGATCGGCTAAAGCATGCCATGCCGGATGATGTCCGCGCCTACGTCCTTCAGAACGAAACCAAAGAATGGCTAAGGCCAAAGGAGGTGGCGGGACTTGCGGAGAAATTCGAGGAGAGTAAGCACAATCGAAACGGGAGGCCCCAGAGACCGGCCGAGAGGCCACAGGTGAACTTGCGGGGTGGGCCTGCGAGAGTTGGGGGCGACCAGCGAAGGATTGAGAAACCCCGAACTCCAGGGTGCTTCGCGTGTGGGAAGCTGGGGCATTTTAAGCAGAACTGCCCTGGATTAGAGCATAGAGCCGTGGACTCCGGGAATAAATCGGCCTCCGCGGGTCTGAGTGCAAGGGCAGCGCTTTTGCCGCAGTCACGCGAGACACTTGAGACGGCGGGGACGCGCAGGCCTGGAGAGACAGGTTCGGGTATAGGCTGGGTACAGCTTACGGCAGGGGGCAAACCCTTCCTTGCCTGTTTGGACTCGGGCGCTGACATAACTGTCGTGAGGAGGGAGGTGGTGCCTGAGGAGTCACGCAGGCGGGGAGGGGGAGAAATCATGCTCAGAGGCGCATTCGGCCAGACGGTAACGGCAGAGCTGGGGTATGTGCCGTTGGGGCTGTGCACCGCAGACGGCGGGACTGGCCAACATGTCGCCGTGCTGTGTGCGGTAACGGAAAATCTCGCGCAGGGGGTGGACGCGCTGCTGACGCCGGACGCATTTGAGGAACTTACGCGAGCAAACGCTGAGTCTGCCGAGCAGGCAGAACAGGTGCAAAGGCTGGAGGCAGAAATCAGAGCGGAACAGGACCAAGTCTCCGGCGATCCCCTTTGGAGTTCGAGGAAGTGGTAGAGGGTCTTGATTCAGCCGGGAGCACGTGTGATGTAGACTTGGTCGAGACAGTTACGGAACCGAGCGCGACCGAAACGGGGTTCGTAAGCGAACAGAGAGACGACGACTCTTTGCAGGGCTCGTGGGAACAGGCCCGAAGCGGCACGCATGGCATGTTGATTGAAGGTAATTTGTTGTATCACACAGAACAAATTGACGGAAAAGAATGCAAACAGCTGGTGCTCCCGAAGCCCCGTAGGGAAGAGGTGTTACAATTGGCGCACGACATGCCATGTGGGGGGCACTTCTCACAAAAGAAAACAAAACAAAGGATTAGAAATTCGTTCTTTTGGCCAACCATGGCGGCGGATGTCAAGAGATATTGTCAGTCTTGTCATGGGTGTCAGATTTTCGCGCGGGAAATGGCGACGGACCGAGTCCCAATAACTCCGTTGACGAGACCTGAGCGACCATTCGAGACTGTCTTTATGGACTGCATCGGTCCCATGGAGCCATGCTCAGCTCGCGGGCATAGGTACGCTCTGGCCGTCGTAGATCTCTGCACGCGATGGCCCGAGGTAATTCCTCTCCGCTCGCTCACAGCAAAGTCCACGTGCCAGGCACTGGTTGATGTGTTCTCGCGACACGGGGTGCCCGAACTGATCTGTTGTGATCAAGGGACAAATTTCACGTCTCAGCTCACAAAGGAGCTCCTCAGCCGATTGGGCGTGGAGATTCGGTTTTCTACGCCTGATCACCCCCAGAGTAATGGTATCGTGGAGCGTTGGAATGGCACTTTTAAGGCAATGCTTCGCCACGTAGTGAGTGAGAGGGGAGGATGCTGGGACCAGTACGTGCCGTGCCTTCTTTGGGCGTATCGGGAGGTCCCGAATGAGGTCACGGGGAGGTCCCCGTTCGAATTGATGTATGGTAGAGAGCCTCAGGGCCCGTTGTCTATTCTGAAAAGAACATGGACGGGGCAATGGACGCCGCCGTTAGGACTAAACAGGCCAGCGGCCAAGTACCTGAAAGATTTGAGAGAAAGAATGGTAGACTCAGCCCACGTTGTTTACGAGCATGCTAAGGCGAAACAACAGGCATATGCCCAGCGGTACAATTTGAGGGCACGTCCGAAAGAGTTCACGGTAGGCGAGAGGGTTCTTGTTCTCGAGACGGGGCTCTCCGGTAAACTCCAGCCGAAATGGTCAGGGCCCGCAGTGATCAAGGAGCGAAAACGCGCGGACAGTTACATCGTTGACTGTCCGGAGAGGGGTGACAGGTGGGTACACGCTAACAAGTTGCGCAGGTATGTCGCACGGGCACAGAATGTTGGGGTTATCTTTGAATCCGACGAAGAATTCGGAGATGTAGAGAGCGTTCCGGCAAACAATGCGCATCACGCGACCATCGAGGAGATCACCCATGACTCGCCGCATCTTAGTGCAGACCAGCGGGTGGAACCAACACCTCCTAGACTATTTCAAGGCCTCCGCAACGTTCCCTTTCCACAACATGACGTCATCACTGTGAGATCGGCCCGAATCCGAGAACACCGGCCTTGGCTTGGAACGACTTACGGCTTTTGTAAAATGTTTGGCCCGGCGCAAATAGTTAGAAAACGTTTAAAACAGCTATTCTTATAAAACGTGAATAATTGAACTAGTAACAACGAAAAATTCTTTTCGACGCTTTTAAGTACGCCATATTTTACACGCCTACATTTTTGGTACGCAAGAAACGTAAATTGCGTTGATGTGTGGAGCGCAGTATCGCGGAAGGCACGAATTTTGGTGGCGCGTACTACCACATCTGGCAACCATGAACAGTTGTAACGGCGCATTTGATTCTGGCCGCTCGCGTTGATGTGCGGCTTTCTGTTTTGTTCTTGTTTGTTCTCGGATTACGCGACATGCCTGGCTGCTGTTGTGCGCCGAACTGTAACTCAAACTATGTGAGTGGGCCGAAAGTGCGGGTTTACCGCTTTCCTTCTGATGCGGAGCGAAGAACGGCTTGGACAAAAGCAATACCTCGCGAAGACTTCGCGCCAACGTAGTACAGCGTGGTGAGTAATTCCTCTTCCGCTGTTAAATTTTCGTGGTTGTTGCATGTTCCCTTGCTGTTCGGGGTATTGCAATGATTCTTGATCTTACCAGCTGGGATGTCTTTGTTTTCTTTCTTTACACGGGGAATAGTTTTCAAGCTCTCGCGCATAGTTCCGAACGGGTTACGAGGACGGCGCCAGAATACTTTTAGCGAACAGCGACGTTTGAGCGAATCGACGTTTTAGCGAATAACTGGGGAGCGCGTTAACCCACCCCGCCGCGCTGCGCTTACGCCGCTTCGCGGCGACAGTCTGCGGCGGCTCATTACAAAAATGTGAACCCATTTGGCCCACCCGAAAACGCCGCTTCGCGGCGTCCGACTATTCGCTAAAGTGTCATTCGGTGAAACGTGGGCGTTCGCTAAAATGTCATTCGATCAAGTGAGTGCCTCCCCCAGATACTTACAGAAAGTAGTTTTGTGTCTATACGAGTGCGCATTAGAATTATTGCGACGTGTAACTTACCGCTTCCCATTTTATTGTCGTGGTACCGTGCGCGAATCGCCTGTCCTATATTGAGATTTTTGCACTTTCTACAGGTCTGTGAAAAGCACTTTTCTCCGGGTGACTTCGCCACTACTACAAAGTACACGGACGAAAAAACTGGACGAGTGCTTGAAGTTCCTCTTCAGTTAAGGCGGCTGAAGCCCTCCGCTACTCCT
>JAZHYW010034534.1:0-41102 GCA_037355805.1 Ixodes ricinus | reverse complement strand
TTTGCCATTAACAACATGGTGGTAAGTTGACGTTAAAACTTCAGGGTTTCTACCGCTTCGAAGTTAGTGCACGCTTAGTGCCTATGTCTACAGATGACCATTTGTTGCGGTTTGTAGCTACTGTCAATCACGCAATAAAAATCTGGATGGGTTGCTGAAGGAATTTTATTTTATCAATTAGATATTTTACCTTTTCACGCCAAGCTTCTGGAGTTGCATGCCAGTCATCGGACAGTCCTAAGAAACACTGTTTGATGCCCTGCAATGAACTATGAACAGGTATGTCCTAAAATAAATCGTCAGTTGTTTAGACAGCAGATGTTTAGTCTTGCAGAGTATGATAACACTGTTACCCACTGTAGACGAGGAATGTAGCCAGTGCAATCTTGTGGATGGTTGTCATCTCCGTGACCAACAAAAAAAATAAAGATACCATTCTCCTACTTTTAGCACACGTATGTTTAATGCAAAGGTTATGATACTAATTAAATAATTGTCGTTTCAAACGTGACACTAACTCATTGAAATTATAGAATCGTGTGAACTGGATTTTCGAAATTCGCCTGTGATGCAGAGAAAATACGCGCTGTTGACTTATCACCATCAAACATAAACGACGAGCTGAAGCAGAGTAGATGTGTGAAGGAAAAGCGAGCATATGTACTGAAGAAAGAACTGCTACGTAAGGTGGAGAATGTCAGCAACTATCTTGCCATTGGGGTACGAGTTCAGTGGCTTTGCACGTGCTTATGGCAGCCTGTGAATGTAGGATGCTCCCCATATGGTATCATCCGGTGGCGAAGCCAGGGGGCGGGGGCGAGGGGGAGGCTTATGGGGTTTCGCCCCCCTCCCCAAATCCGGTGGGCCCTAGGATATACACACACATTTTGACACCCCCCCCCCACACCTAAAGTAAGGAACATCCCAGCCACCTCAACCCCCCTACCCCCTCACCCCTCAAAAGTTCCTGGCTACGCCACTACGATCAATAGCACTCAATAGATAGTCAACATTATCAGGATAAGCGAAATTTCCTTTATTTTAGGCACCATATATGCACTGTTTCTCTCTTTATATGCATGCAAGGCAAAGCACATACTTCAGAAAGCACTTGTGCGAAGGCTTCGTTCACAATGCAGTCCCCGTCAAACTTTCAAGGCGTTAACAAAACGCGTTAGTTTTGCAAAACGCTGGCAAACTTACATTGCGTTTTACATAATTCACCTTTGTCGTCCGATAAATCAGCAGTCATCGCTACACAAACCTCAATGAGCTTGTCGTTTGTTTTCTTGCCGTTGGGGCGATCACTGGCGGTCGTGGCGGCGACACAATTCTTTCTCAGACCGTTGGCTGCTGCCTCCGTGGTCGCAGAAGCGTTGCTCACTTTGTGACAAGGTGAGGTTTTGAATCTTGACGCATGGCAACGCTGAATGAAGGTCTATTACCCTTTTCATAATCTCAGCAAGGCTGCCGTTACGAGTCACAACAACACTACCACTTTCAAGCTTCATAACACCGGCACAAATGGAAGCCAAGTCTTGCATCTCGCCAAGTGTTATACCGGAGACGTTGAACGCCAGCTCACTGTGTTCTTCAATCCGGTCCTGCCGCCGAATGGGCTCATCTAACAGCATGAAAGCATTCGTGTGCGCGTTGATCAAGTTACCGATCGCATGTCAAACCCCAGCCGCGGTCGACGAGCATCGCGGCCATGTTCTTTCGAGTTTATCACGCCAAGGGTACGGTTGTCGAGTTAAAACAATGCAAATACTCCCGTGCATTCTTGTTCTTACGTCATTTTGTCGTCACACTCCGAACTCGAAAAACGACTGTTAGCGGCAAACAGAGGCTTTCTAGTTTCACGAACGTTCCCATGGCAAAGAGCGTTGAATCGTCACGCGCAATGAAGCCAATGGGATAGCGAGGTACCTATGTAGGGACGTGTAAAAACTTAAAAACCGTTTTCTTTTTCTTTCTTTTTTTTCTTTTTTGCACGAGCTTTTCTGCAAATAAAAAAGTAAGTAAAAAAGACTGCCCGAGATTATGCGGTCGCGTCCATTTTTTCAGCGCCGAAAGCAAAGAGCATGGCTTAAGGCGACTACCGTCGTAATTACTGCAGTGAGCAAAGGGAGCAAAGCATTATTAAAACTGCCCGAAGAAACTTTCCTGCATCATCCACAGCATGTTCACAACGGGTGCACTCTGCGTCAATCTCATGACTTGTCATATATTATCACAGAGTCGTCGTCAGCTCTGTATCCATTTGGAGTCTCCTTCACGGGCAAACAGGAAATTTCATTTGCAGCTTATGTTCACGGAGGCTTCACGAAGGATGATCGGTGTCGCAGAGTACCTTCACATAATGTTTTCTTCTCGTAATACGATCCGTATCGTGCAGAAACAGGGAAAGCAACGACGCAAACGAGACACAAACACCACAAGGTCGTCACCGCGGTTTTCGCCATGTTTCTCTTGAAAGACCGTAGCGAAAGACTTCGAGAAAACAAGTAGAGATATCTTAGCTCAATTTACTTTACGTCATAATTATTGAAATGATCTTTCGTATTTTATCAAAGGATAACATTATTTTTCTCTGTTTCCTTCTATTTTCCGGAAGGTATCATTTTCTCCGTTATTCGCTCGTTCTAACTCCCGGAGGAAAGAAAGAAGAGAACAAAAAGAACAGGGGGAAATGCGGGGATTTCTGCGCCCCAACTGCGTGGACACGTCATCGCGACGTAGGGGGATCGTCAGATTCTAGCTGACCGCGTGCGTGAACCCGAACGTCGGGGCGGAGCCTCAAACAAGAATCATTCCAGTATGAGGCTCTGCCCCTTCTTTCTCGATACGTCACAACTCGAAATTACCCGTTTGCGACCAGAATAGCACCCCTGGTGGGGGTTTACATGCATCGCCTATGTAAAAAATAGAACCCTAGAAATATGAATGAGACATTTCATGGCAAAACCATCGCTTCGATTGGGGCTTGATACAATTCATACCGTTTTCCATTTTAAAAGAAAATTAAGGCGCATTATTTGGTTAAAACATTTGCCACGTTCATTTCATTTCTTTTTTTTTTGCAATTCTAGGCAATTTGTTGTTATGAGTGATCGCAAAATTGCTGCAGGTAACACTTTAGAAATTTATAAACTGGTGCACAGCAGACAGATGAATTATTTTATATGCGATCATCAATTACATTGATATTCCCTTTGACGGCCGTCGCCGTACATGCGCGGCTGTGATTACAGATTTGAAAGTGTCCGCCTACACGCGTAAATGCGCGCACCGCGGGAGGCTTTTTTAATTGTTATGTGTTTGGCGAACTATAAACGTCACATTTGCAAAGTGTTTTCGCTTTGCTGGACTATTTATAGATTTCAGTTTCGACGCTACGCGCAAGTGACGCTCACTTCGCATATTGGCGGCTCTGATGGTAGTGCCAGTGGAAGAACTCGCTCTTCCGACTCAGACTTCCAACGCTTTTCGAAATTAGATTCAGGGGATGAGAGCTCACCGTCCAGCGGAGAAGCTTTGTAAGGTACCTCCGGTTAGGAATCTGAAGCCGTTAGAATGGCGCGGAAGCGGACGCACCGAAATGGAACCGAATAAAAGAAAGGTGGCAACGTTCCGTCGTCAATATTTTCATTTAATGCTTCTAAATCAAACAGTTTTCAAGCACTGTACGCGCTCCCGCTAGATAATGTAAAAAGTATATGTCCATGACCTTTTATTAATACTATTCCTTTGAAACAAAACCCGACCAATGAAAAACATGTTTTGGCAAAAAGAACTTAACCGTGAAAGAGATAAGAAAACAGCAATATGCCGGTTTGTTCGATTTCGAGCACGTTAATAATGAACTCTTCACTCTTCTTAATGACAATGAAAAGTGTGATTTCGAGAGATAATTAAGGGGATCAGGCAAAAGGCGTCTACCTGCTGACGGACTGTATTAAAAAAAATTATGTTGTATAACAATTAAATTAAGGTAACTACGCCAGGAAGGAAAGGCTAATTATGACGGCTTTAAGTCGTTTCGCCATTGGTTGCTAATATTGCTTATCGAGAAAGAAATGCTGCGGTCGACTTCACAGCCTCATCCAGTTTAACGGCCGGTCAATCTTAATCGGTAATTACTACCGCACCGTCACTTTGTTTTCTTAACTTATGCGTCCGTTTTGATGAAAAGTGTCATTTATTTTTAGGTTGATCTTTGGTCGAGCGTGTTAATTAGCCGCGGCTCCGAGCACGTGGAACATGTGTGCTCGCTGCAGAACCCAAGGGTCCTGGGTTCAATTCCCGCCCCTGCCCGTTTCGATCTGGATGAGCATCGTACTTGTTAGTGTAATCACGATTGGTTGATGAGTTAAAGACCCCAGGCTAGCAGTGGAACATCACCGGCTAAATGTATCATCTTGTACAATGGAGACACCATCAGACGCCTATTCGGGCTGACTCTTCCCGTTGCCTAAACATGCTATTTGTACAGTTGTTTTTTATTGATGTGTGTCACCACACGGTTAACAGCTTTCAAAACACGCCTATCCTTACAACGTTACTTCTCTAAAAATCTAGAGCCGTCTATACTGGCGTCAACTATTTCGTGCCACGTTGTCGAGACTATAGCGTAGATTTGATTGTGCCCCGACGCTCCCACAACCAATGCGCTTACGAATGAGACGCAAGACGAAGCCATTTGCACTGCCAGCAGCTGTGCGGAGCTGCAGCACCGTGGAAGCGTTTTGACAATGTAGCACAAAATAGTCGACGACGGGTATAGATAGAAGTTTTATGTGTTTCGATAATAACCGCGAAAGTGACTCGTTGCTATAACGCAAATCGCAGCCCGCTACCTCTTCGGGAACGTCCTCAACTTCTTCGGCGCCGGCTCCAACACGGTGATGGTGACCATCATGTGGCACCTGCTGACCTACGCAAAGTACCCGGACACGGTGCAGGCCAAGATTCAACGCGAGATCGACGAGGTGGTGGGCAGGGAACGCCAGCCCAACTGGGAAGACCGCAACAAGATGCCCTTCACCATGGCCACCATCTGGGAGATGTACCGCTGGAGAACCATAGCTCCGCTAGGAATCCCCAGAGCGTAAGACGCATCAAGCACCCAAATGGCGCTTTAGACATGCGGATTCGCGGGCGGATTCGCGCAAGCAGAAAGTAGATTTCAGAGTCAGGTGGCGAAATCGACTCGTCGCTGGCGGAAAGTCTGGATATGGGTCCCGGACCAATCCAGATTTTACGCCAGCGATGAATCGATTTCGCCACCCGGCTCTAATATCCCCCTTTCCGCTTGCGCGAATCCGCCCATAAATCCGCAAGTGTAAACGCGTCACGCCACTAGAGGCTTCTTTTTTTTTTTCGGCAATAGCCGTTATTAGGGAGTTTTATTAGATCGCTCCGGTAACTACGATAGCGATCCCGATAACAATACAATGCATCCGCGAAGGCGCTGACGGAGTAAATCTGGTATCGGTATTGGAGATATTGAAACAATTTACTAAAACTTCCTTTTAGAGAGTTTTAGTCTTTTGTTCCGATAATTTCAGTCAGACCTGAAGACGATTAGAAGAAAGAAAAAAATAAACATTGTGTTAACCAGCAGCTAACTCTGCTACTCCATGGACAAAACAATTTACACTAAGAATTAATTTTAAATTCATGTTCAATTTACGTCAATAGTACGAGCCCAAATAATGGTGGACTCGGAAATTGGGCGAAGCGGCTACTAGACGGCGCTTCGCCCAAAAAACAGTATATTGTCATAATAATGTAGTGTCAGATGAACACCGTCCACTGGATATAGCAGGAGGCAAGTCAGCAAAAGATCTAAACACGGCAGTGTAACTTTGAGCAGCAGTGTACAGCGTCTCGGCTATCGCCGTAACATTTCATTTGCAGGATATAGGGCAAGAAATGCGGAACTTTTAGTATGTCCTATTTGTTACTATAGACTAGAGTGACGCAGAAACACGTAAATGTGGTAATGACGAAGAAATTCTTCTAATTAAATGATTGATATATGTTTACTCATTTAAGTTAACCTGCATCGCCCAAGAGGCAATATTTGAGGAGCGCAATCAAAGTACATGTTTTGATTTGTAGCGGATAAATTACGCACGTGGATACAGATAAACATATATATTCACAAACTCTACTACACTAGAAGTACAAAATGCACAATATCGCATCACGCAGAAAAGTATGCATTGATTACATTCGCTTATTTAAAAAGCATTGAAACCCGCATGTCCATGTTTTCAATGTTGATGACACTCGAAGACGGTGAAACAATATTATTCTTTTGGACATTTATGTTTAACTAAACGTGAGCAAAAGGAGTATTTGAAAGCACCTGTTCTACCACATTTCGAACTGCTTAAAACCCGACCTACAGAAAGGTTTTCCGCATGGTAGGCAAGTCCTCCTCGCCATCCTTTCCATTTCCCCCTCTACCACTGCTATCTTGACGGCGGGAGACTCCTTTTCTTGGGGCTGGGTAAGCCGTTCGCGGAATTTTCCTGAATTATCTCGCAGGCAAAGAATATGAATATCCTCTAGACAACATTTTCACGTATTCACATAAAACGCACAATGTCGTCACAAGTTCTCAAAAATTAATTCATAAGTTGTTGTTGTTTTTGTTGTTTTTTTTCTTTTACTGCATGCGAGCTTGCAGTGTCCCCCCATCCGGAAGAGCTAAAAAAAAAAAAAAAAGTTACATTGTTGGCAACCTCTGACGTCACTTAATTCGATTTGCGACAAAATTAAAATGAGAGTAGAAGAATCCTAAGCTTCTAGGGAAAACTTAGTAACATCTTTCTACATAACATCAAAGATAGACAACATGTCCCAATAAAAAAGATTTTTTTTTTACAATATTTTAAAACTTTTTTTGTTTGGATGAAATGACAGTTTACTTTGGATATTGCCGCGTGCATGACCGAGAAAAACACTTCTCCATACTTCTAGAAGATTCGCGTTTATTCTTACCCCAAATGATTTGACGTTCGATTCGAATGTTTGAGATACCGAGGTGAAAAAGATAAGAAGGCCAACTGACCTTGCCGAGTGAGTCTCTAGATCAGGGGTCTCAAACACGCGGCCCGCGGGCCGCATGCGGCCCGCGACCCGTAGGCGCGCGGCCCGCAGGAAACTGGCTACGAATCCTGGTTCCCACGTCTCGAGCGCAAGAATAGCATGCGCCAAAGTGATCTCATCTCGCCGATCCATTTCTGCTCGAAAGGTAGCTCTGCTCTTTTAACGTATTCACAGAGTTTATACTTACTTGTGTTCATTTTCCCTTTGTTTCGCTTTATCCTTTGCTTCCCAGCTTTTTGTAATGTACAACGATTCCGCTACTAGGCTGCAAGCGCGAGCACTTCGTTGACGAATGCATCTCGGCTGCGCGAACTCTCGATCAGCAGGACAACTGCCAAAGATAAAGCTAGGAGCTAGGAATTCTCGCTTTCAAAAAATACCACCATTAAAAAACAAGTCTTTTTTCAGAGTGTTGTAAAAAAACTCGCCAAAATTAACCGATCATGGTTTTAGAGACATGTTGAGCTTGGTTAATTCCTGATTGAATCGAGCAACTGGAACGACAATGTACTTGATGTCTTGCTCTATTAAAAATGCCCACAGATTGGCGGGGCGGTGTCACTTTAATTCTTCTCATCGCATCAGGTCAGGCCCCAAAGTAGTCATATAAACAAATCAAATATAAAGATGTCACTGGCAAAACTGAGTCTACAAAATGCATGGAGCACGAGGTCTTTTCTCTTAAAATATTTGATATCCCCCCCCCCCCTTTACGTCGACCCTCGACCTTTCGGGTGTGGACTATCCGGCCCCACATTCAAATGAGTTTAAGACCACTGCTCTAGGTGAATGTTAGAGTTACCGAGTGCAGTAGATAAGGAGCCCCGCGCTAGCCAGCTGTGACGCCGCCAAGGCGACGCTCGATCCTGCTTTCTCGACGCTCGTTCTTTCTTTTTTCTGATCACCCATTTAACCTTTATTTTCAGTTTTACGCTTGTCGATGCGTTTCCATCCACGACAACATGAAGCATAGATGAAATTGTTTTCCTATTCCTGAAACGCACCGCGTAACGAATGTGCAGGTGCTAGCGTATGTGCAAAGTGTGGTGCACCATTAATAGCTTTACGTGCCTTAATCTCACGCTTAGCATATGAACAACATCCGGAACACCACTTCCGAATATTTTTTATGACCAGCAGATATCTTTTTCTCCTCCCCCTTATGGTTATGAGTTTATCATATCCCTAGAAACACTAAATTTCTTTAAATATATTCAGATTCCCCAGTACCGTTCAGTTGACGATCTGTGCTGACCTTCTATTTAACTCTAATCAATAAGTATCGGAGACATTATTAACCTGTTTCATCGGCTTTCTTTTTTTTACTTTGTCACTGGCGCTCTTCGACCCAATTTGGCCCTTGTGTCAGAAATATTCACTCAAACAGCTTAACTAACGGGTCTTTACAGAATAAAAGAAAGTCTAGATATTGTTTTAGCATCTGAATGGCCTCGAGTAAGTGAGTAAACGTAACAATATATACTAAACTTCACGCTATACGGCCTCGCTTAAAAAAAATTTCCCTCGCTGCTACTTGCATTTTAAGAACGATACAACAGTAGAAAAGCACGGTAGGCATGGCGGAAGCTTTTTGTACTTAGTGTACCTACCTACCTCCAAAAAGCCCCTTTTGAAGATTCGTCCAAGTGCTGTTCATTGATTCTTTGTATTCAAAGAAATCGGGAGCACTAAGGTTTCCTTACTTCCCCAGTCATTCGTAACACAAAAGAGAAAAGGTTGAATCCTAGATAAGATCAGACGGCGAACAGGGCAGTCATCTGGCCAGAAATTATATCTATAAATGTAAATGCACCAAGAAACACAGGTTAAAAGTGCTCTAATTTAAGTTTTCTCGTATTAATAATGTTATTGAGAATATTTAGGAAACTTTACCGCTTTGGAACTGCAGTTTAGTTTATCGGGCACTCAGAACCATAACAGAACATAGAAGGAATTACCAACTTGTTTGTGAAGTGCCACCATATTGAACGCAGTTCGAGACTACGACTGATATAAGTAGTTCTTTGCTCGGCACAGAGCTTTATTTGTAACACAATCTAGTATAAAGAAAAGAAAGCAAGTTTTAGTTTGGCAAGCCATAGAATCGCGTCTTTTCAGCCGCCAGACGTGACACGGTCAAGTAAGAAGCTCGGCACGACATCTGAAAGGTCCGCTTTCTGGTGTTGATGAACGATCTAAAGAGTTGGGCTCAAGTTCTTTTTGCTGCCTTGACCGATCGCTTCTCCGCAGCTGTTCTCTTCGGGCGCAAACTTTGGCGGAAAAAAAAAGTGACTTGAGCAGACATCTAATCGACACGTCGTTGTCAGGCTGCACGACTCAATGGCCGCGCCTCCACAGATAGGCCCATACACACGCACTTAAGCTAGTACTTATCTAAAGCTGGAGAACAGGGTGCAAAAAAGCTTTATATATATATATATATATATATATATATATATATATATATATATGAACATTAGCAGTCTGTAATCGTATGTTCGTGATATTTCTATTGTACGTTGTGCGGAGCACCATTTTGTGACAGAACCATATTCGGAAAGTTAAAATGTTCTACTGACCTTATACCCCTGTCAGGCGGCCATTTTAAAGGCCTTTAGAGCAAGCTCCTTTATAAAATCGGTGAACCGGCCCACGCCATAGGGCACATGCGTACTAAGCATCGCGATCAGGTTGCCCTATTTTATAAAGGAACTTAGTGAAAGAGACCTTTAGAGCGCCGTCTGACAGGGGTATTATAGTACTTACTAATTTTTCTCATTTTCATTCTTCATTATCATCCTCATTTGTTGATGTCAAGTAACATCAAGAATTCCGCACATATGCTATACTATTAAGCACCTCTCTCGGGAGACACTTCGTAATAAAATGTACGATTGTATTCAAAATTGTGGCGTATATTAGAAACGCCTCATGTATACCTCAACCTAGCTGTGTTTGCCCCTTTTGTATTGCAAGTTCTTGTTGGCGTTGCTCTGTTGTGGCTTTGCGTCCGCATGAGGAGATACTTTTTCGTCTGGAACTGGAAGACACTACGCTTCCCGAAGCAGCACCAAGTTGTGATTGTGCGACTGCATGCGAAAAAGGTCGAGAATAATAAATGCGGACAACCTAATATCAGCAGGTGGACATAACATCACGTGTGAATTAAATGACTTTGAACTAGATAGAAAGTCCAGACTTAATTGTCTTTGGTCTGTCAGTCCAGTTCTCATCTAGAACAAGTGGCTATAAAATTCTCCGATTCCAAAAACAAAATAGAGCATATGTTAATAATGCCTCCGAAGCTTCGTAATATTACGTTTTCTGCCTTATTGTTCGTCATGGTGGGGGTGACGGAATCTAAGAATGTGCAGAGTGCGCGCTTAATATTAGACCATATATACGCAATATGGTAAACATATGGTAAACGTTACACTAGCAATTATCATTTTCAACATAAAATCTTAAAAGTTGCAAACTTGAATGGGGCTCAGCAGCCCTCTTCGTTGGCAGTTATAGCTTACAGGCCGGTATTTTCGTGACATTCAACGCAGGACGTGTTAGCAGTAACGCGTTACAAGTAACGGCGTTACCGGTAACGCGTTAGTCTTTATGGTAACATAGTAACGTACTCGTTACTTTTTCAAAACAGTAGCGGTTAACGTACTCGTTACTTTCTCAAAACAGTAGCGGTTAACGTACTCGTCACTTTTTAACAAAACAGGTAGCGGTTAACGTACTCGTCACTTTTTCAAAAAAGTAGCGGTTAACGTACTCGTCACTTTTTAAAACAGGTAGCGGTTAACGTACTCTTCACTTTTTCAAAACAGTAGCGGTTAACGTACTCGTCACTTTTTCAAAACAGTAGCGGTTAACGTACTCGTCACTTTTTCAAAACAGCTGGTGGTTAACGTACTCGTCACTTTTTCAAAACAGTAGCGGTTAACGTACCCGTAACTTTTTCAAAACAGCTAGCGGTTAACGTACTTATGTTACTTATTTCAAGCAACGTAGTCACGTTACTCGTTACATCTTCTCCCTAACACCTGAAAAAAGGTACACTTAAATTTTTATCGTCTTTCTATCCCTTAATACCTTAATTCCAGACGCCGCCCGCGCTACTTGCTGATGATACCAATGAGACAGCGTGAAAAGGACACTATCATGGTGTTCGTCATGTTTCTGTAAAAACAAAAATTGGTGTGTATGTTTATACAGCCCGAAGTTAGTCTGCCTTGGCTTAGTGGTCCGTTTGTCTCTTCAGCTGTAGACGAGCAATTTAGCCAGTGCGGTACGAACCGCTAGCTTGCAATCTTTAACGTGCACCACGCAGTAGTGTAAACAGGCAGGGGTGGGGATTGAACCCGGGATCCCTAGAAATTCTGTGGCGCTCATGTTTTTGTACGTGTTCAAGGCCCCGTGACCTGCGCTTTTGACGCTTCTTCACTGGTCCCATTAGCTCGTAGCGGCGGTTGCGTCTGGACTTAAGTTGAAACGAAGTAGAGGCTCCAAGTCATTAATTAATGCGTTCATTTAACGCACTTTCAAAATTTAGCCCTGTCTCTTCCCCGCGCAAAAAGTCCCACTTTAGAGAAACCCCAATGCCAACGCCCTTTGTCCCAGTGTCGAAAACGCTGTCGCCAGAAAGAACGCTATTACCGTCAATTTATAAATCAAAAGTAACGCGAAAGTAACCTGCCTTACTTTTTATCGGTAACGGTAACGCGTTCCTTTATTTTGCAAGAAGCGAGTAACGTATTTTGTTCCTTTTTTTACAGTAACGCGTACAACACTGATTACAGGATCACTCTCAGTTCTATACGTCTTTAATTCTTTCGCCCTTTACAAAAAAAGTATGAAAGATGATCGTTCCTGAACAACGGGGACTTTCGGAGCTGTACAATGTTCTTTTTATTCCTAGTGCATCAGAAGACGTCTTCTACGGAGAGTACTTCATTCCTAAAGGAAGCATGGTGTTGGCCAACCTGTGGACAGTTCACATGGACCCCAAGCTATGGAACGACCCGCAGAACTTTGACCCTTCCCGATTCTTAACGAAAGACGGCACGGAGTTGGGGCCGAAACCAGAATCCCTGGTGCCCTTTTCAGTCGGTGAGTATTGGCCAGAGCTTCTCTTCTCCTTCAAGTTCTTTATTCTTCGCAGACATTCAAACCAACAAGTTCCTATACGAAGCACGAACTATTCCGCAGTTTTCCATGTGGATTTAGATGTCCTCGGCTGTATTCTAAATAAATTGCAATGATTCTAGAAGTTCCTCCAACTCAACGAAGTAATGGGCAGAACATTCAGTGTACGCAATTGCACAATGTGCCACTGGATAGAGTTGCTGTACTATTAACGCAAGATCGTGGCTGATATGTTTAGCACCTTCGCGCGCGCTTGCAGGTGTCGCGTGTTCGCATAATCCAAACTGTTAAATCTTACTTTAGATGATCAACAAAAGATTAACAAGGGGGTTGAATTTCGTCGATTCCACCATCATGAGAGTCACGTTCAGTCATTTTCAAATTAGGTGTATCTTCTTTGACGAATGCTTCGAGGACCGTTTGCGGATCCTCGCCGTAGCTGGTGGTGAGGTTCGAAAAATATTTGGAAGTGAAAGCGTATATTATATAGTAGCTAAGATAAGCACATGTCTCTTTTATGTATTCGTTTTCTACCGATAAAAACCAAGAGGCTCGTTAAAGCCATCGGTGTAATTTTCCGAAATATAATATCAGCGTGCCTTCGCTCATTTATGCCTTGATGGTGGAATCATTGTCAAAGTTCAAAACGCGGGGTCATGCTGAGTCTGAACCAGATGCTACGGGACACCCTTCACAAAAGCTACGCTCAAATCAACATCTCAGATGTACAAAAGAATAAACCAATCAAAGAATGGCGCCAAAGCTGATGTTTTCATCCCGATATGATGATGACCATTATTACGAAATGGGCGAATTCGTAGCTAGGTGTTATTTTCTAGACAAAAATAAGGATAACTGATCTCGCATTGTGTGCAGGATGATAGCGGTCACCGACGTTGTTCCTAACTCACGCTCTTGCCAACGACGAGCAATCAATCGAAGAACAATGAGCTGGGCAAGCTCCTATACGCAGTGCGTCTCGTGGTCCCATGCGCGGCTGGCGTGACTTTCCAGACTATTTTTTTGCGCTCTTGTGTGTTCGTATGTGTTTTTCGCCTCGCACGTTAATACCGCTGTCAGACGGGTACATTAAAGGCCTTCAGAACGAATTCCTTTGAAGAATCAGCGAATTAGCTCGCGATCTTGCGCAGATGTATGACACTTTGTACCGTTACATTTGCCTGTGGCCTTGCATATTTTAAGACTGTAGTCATTCTTCTGCTGAACCACAACTGCCACTGCAATTACCCATGGAGGGACAAAAATAAAACTGAACGTTGAACACCCACTATAAAAGCAGCAGCTCACGTCGTTTACCGGTTTATCTGATCAAGCTAATAATTGACCTTCTGATCCAAATAAACAATTACAGCCATTCCAAGAATACTTAGCTTTGTTTCCGTAAGCTCCCACGAAATTTTCATAAAGTTTTCTGCTCAAGCAACATGATCCTTGGTTTTAGGCCTAACTTGACTGTGTTAAGTATATGCCATCTAGACAATTAATAACTATTTTCGCTTTATGCCATTTTAAAGGGTAACTGCAAAGGAAAAAAAGTTTTTTTTAAACAGCCTAATTGGGACAAGCATGTCAAAAAACAATTTTTCCTCGAGAAAAAAAAATTTTTACAGCAATATTTATTGTGTGAGACTGATTTTAGTTTGCGGCAATTTCGTCCATTTTAAATCGCGCGCCACTAAGTTGTGATTATGTGACGTCAATCGCAATCGGCTGTCATTGGCAAAGAGTTTGATTGCAGCTTAGATCTTGGTTGTTGAACCTTTGTTATATGTTGCAATTTCCTTTTGAGCGGCATATTTTT
Organism: Ixodes ricinus; assembly: GCA_037355805.1. Taxonomy (NCBI): domain Eukaryota; kingdom Metazoa; phylum Arthropoda; class Arachnida; order Ixodida; family Ixodidae; genus Ixodes; species Ixodes ricinus. The sequence goes on along the minus strand of JAZHYW010034534.1, from coordinate 27,010 downwards.
ACGATTAAAGAATAACCCATGTGATGAGTTATTATTCTTTACAAAAGGTTTACAAGACGGGCACTTCCGTTTCGATTCATACCAAAACAAACAAAAGCTTTGCCATTCTTTCATGGCCGCCGAAGTCTCTGCTCCCGCCCGTCTCGCCTGCCTCGACTAATCGTTTCGCCGAAGTGATCAGTGTTTCGTGCTGACCAAGGTGCCATGAGTGAGACTTCTTGAAGTGATGTAGTGTGTGTTTAGCAGCTGTCGCAGGTATTAGTGATAGGAAGCGACGCGAGGTTTTGGCTTTCAGAGCGCGGTTCTTTCGTTTTCCTTTTTGTTTGCTTAGCGTGTTGTTGTTTTTTTCTTTTTGCTTGCTGGCGCGTGCAAATGCCGACTTTTCGGAGATGTCAGGTGAGTGATCCCGACAGCGGGCCTTCCAGCAGCCATGTCGCCCCGAAAGGAATGCCTTTTGGCTGGAGGCAATCGGGCGTTCGCGTAGCGACAAACGTGTCCAGTTACGTTCTCGTCATATCGCTCCAAAGGCCGTCGAGATTCGCACCGGGTGCACCTAACGTCCGCGACTAGACACACAAAATAAAAAAGCACTATCATGCATGTGTGGGCAGGTACGAAATCTTGGCCAAATTCATTCACACCGCACTATGAGCGCAACACGTCGCTGTGCAAACGCAGTCCAACAACACGAAGCATAAAAACGGCAGATTTAGGAAAACAATTCGGAGTTCATTGTTCAAATAAAACGACGTAATTTTGTTGAAAACGCCCGCAGCTTTTTACTCACGGTATGCGTCGGGAATCTTCCACATTTTAAAACGGAACGAAGGAAGATTTACTTTTAAAAACGCTCGCTGCGTCCTCCCGCACCAGTTTGACTGGATCAGCTGACGACGACGGGACAGAACCCCACAACAACCAATCTGCGCTCTGTGGGTGTATACTTCCAAGCACCGCACCACACACACCACGAACGTTTCAGTTCTTTGTCGCATCGCCGTCGTCGCCGTGTTGCACCAAACAGAACAAGATCGCCGAAGTCAACGCAGCGCTGTCGTGAACGTTGGCTTGTGGTTGCGCACTCACGGACCCTGTGACTCCCTTCGCTCTCCAAGCACACACGACGATTACGAATGATACCTTCCGTCTTCCGGGAACATCACAGGGCACTTCTCCGGTCTCGTCTTCGCTATGTGCTCGCAAACCGCGCAGCTTCTCGTTGCAGCTCTATTCTCGTGTACCATCAAACCAAAACAATACCGGCGCCATGTTTAACGTGCGTTGTTGGTTGCCAGATCTCACCGGAAGTCAAGACGCTCAGCTCAGCAGCCAAGTCAACAAAAAGAGCAAATCCAAGAGTGAGGGGCGGGGCGTAGTTCCTCCGCAGGGGTCGAAAGAGCGGGAATTTCAAACGTGGAGAGGTTCTGACTCCGACTAAATTACGTCCTGTAACGTAAATATTGCTAAAAAAATTATATTTTTCGTGGAACATTTGTTTTGTGACATGCTTGTTCTAATTAGGCTGTTTAAAAAAACACTTTTTTTTTCTTTGCAGTTACCCTTTAAGAATTGTAGGAAGGTTTGTTTTCAGGAATTAATGCTTTCCTACGTCTCTAACTTTGGTCATCCCAACTCCTGTTGAGTTGCATATTTTGGCATTTGGCAGCAGTTTGTATTACTCTTTTGCGTTGTGTCGTGCCTAGCAAACCTACATTATTGTGGATAGAATCTACGGTCTTCCTAAGCTAAAAGCAACAACAGAATGTCAGGAAAATCATTGTGGCTGATTCCATAATTTTATAGCCCTGTTTGCTAGCTGCAATGGGCTGAAATATCAGCCCACTCTTTTGCCGAAACGGCCAAATGTCAGATTGAGCGACTCCGGCGTGCTAATCCATATAACGGACTGCTAGGAATCCACAATAAGGAATAATTCGGTTGCGCTCACTCCCTTTCCCATGGTACCGTAGCGGTTACACTATGTGTAGCAAATATATTCGAAGTCGTGGGTCATCTAGGGCACACATTCAATATTTGAAATAGATAAGAATATGAACCCAATATTTGTAGCCTCCAGAAAGCTGCAAATAGGTTGACCGAAAAAATTGTTGCACAGATCACAGAAAGTACACGTACACGACATACTCGATATGGCGACGTCCCGCGGGCTGGACGTCGCGATGGTGGTGCACGACGGACCACCGTTGCGACGGACGTGTGGCCGCTACTTCGGAACTGTCCATCGTGGTTCTGGTCAATCGATCCTCACGCGCAGAACATCAAGTGGAAGGGATATAAGTGCGAAACAATCGCACGAAAAACAGTGCACGCAACTTCGTCGTCGTCTGCTTCACACGCCGGAGAAGCTGAGAAAAAATACTAGCTGCGTCCGATTTACCTTTACCGGTGCAGAAAAGTGTAGGGCAGTTTACTTCCGGTATGTGTATTGAGGTACGACCGGAAGTACACCACCGTACACTTTTGCACACCGGTGCGAGAGGTGCAGGTAAATCGAACGCGGCTACTGTCGGGTGTAGCCACATGACTTCCGGCTATGAGCTTCCGTGCTCGTCTTTTGGTTTCGGTTTCGAGCAGTTGAGTTTTTTGTCTTAATTAAAAATATACGCGACTCTGCAGCAAAATATTGATTGGGTAGTCTCCTGACACCATAATAAATCGCCTAACAAAAAATATATTTTTCGGTGTATAAGGGTTCCTTTAAAGACCACTCGTCTCCGCGCATAGCCTTCTTTTTATATCCGGCCTCAACTACTTTGCGCCAGCTCATGTTTTTTTGCTTTTTTTTTTTGTAGATTTTGTTAAAAAGACATTGCATCGCAACCTTTCTTTTTCAACTAGTATAAAATTATATTATTGTCACATTTCCACTTTGCTCGTATTTCAGGCAAAAGAATGTGCCCGGGCGAGACTTTGGCTACTGTCGAAGTCTTCCTCAACATCACTACGCTGCTGCAAAAGTACAACGTGCTTCCTGAGGAAGGACAAGTCATCGACCTTTCGACCAAAGGTGCTGCAATAACCATTCCCGAGACGCAGAAACTTCGCTTCATTCCACGCTAAACACTGCGTGTTCACAACCAAGCCTGTGTTTCCAAGCGAGTCTTCTGGGTGCCGCACCAAGGACGCTACAAGGAATGAAAAGTAACCTGGTGCTGTGTTGGTTTTTTTTTATTCTTTTTTCTTTGGATGGGGGGATATGTTTTGATTTACCTGAACAGATTTTTTAAAACCATCCTGAAAAAAAATTAACTTTTGTTCTTTTCACAAGAAGAAAGGCATAGTGAAAGAACAAACGCAACACGCAGCTTCACAGTTTCCACGAAAAGAACCAATGAACAACGGGTCAACAACTTGTGTGAGCGAGTGCTTCAATCTGTCTGTAAATCAAAAACGCATTTGTTTCATGCTGAATTCACTTGAATTACAATAAACGGCAGAAAAAAATTAAAAGTCTTACATCCAGGGGCTCCAAAACCGGGGGGGGGGGGGGGGGCGCAGTCGTTTTTACAGGTTTTAAACCAGTGGGGGCATGCCCCTACATTCAAAGCTGTTGCGAACGCCCCCTCTGCTCCCCTCCCACCACCCGTAAGGCTGTTGCTGTTGCATGTTGAATATATACCGGGTGTTTTATTTTTATTCTTAGATTTGTTTTAAAAAAGCCGTGAATGCTACACTTATGCGGTTTGTGCGAGTGAGTTATACGCCCAGGGGGACATGTGGGTGGCTAATCTTTGCGATAAGTCAGCTAATTAATTAAAAATTCACTAATTAACGTCGTAATGAGTGAAAATAGACACATGGTTCCAATTAGAAACTTCCTGAGCGTCGTCCGAAACTCCTAAATCAGTAATTTTTAGAGAATTTGAGCGCGTGAGAATCGCAGTAGTGCGCTGACGTTACCACTCGTGGAGCAGGTACAAGGCTGGGACTAGATAAGAGACGGAAAAATTGCGCGGACGCCTTACCGAAACCGCTAGCCTTACATTTCTGGCTGTACAAGGCTGTATATATGCAGGGTGTTTTTTTTTTATTTAAGCTTAACATATTTGTTTTAAAAAAAAACGTGAAAGTTACACTTATGCCGCTTGTGGAGCTGAGTTATACGGCCAGGGGGACATATTACAGGGGGCTAATCGTAACGATCAGTCGGATAATTATTTAAAATTCGTTAATAAATTTTTAATAATTGAAATAGACATGGTTTCAATTAGAAACTTGCTCAGCGTCATCGAAAACCACTAAATCAGTCATTTTCAGAAAGACTTTGGAGCGCGTGAGAAGCGTAGTATTGTACTAAAGTTACCACTCGTGGAGCAAGTACAAGGCTGGGGCTAGGAAGACTGTTCATGAATAGACGGCGTTTATACAATGAGCGAATTTATTACCTCTTCGTGGTTATCGTACCATCGAAGGGCTGTATCCTTTAGAAAAAATACGACATTGGCTAACTTAAAGGAATCGTCCCGTCCGTTGTGCTGGCTCAGCCGCTCGTAGCTTTTAAGCCAGCCTTCGACGTCTGAATCGGCGTTTCCAGTGACTATTTGAGGGTCCCGCTGGCGGTGTTTGATGGTTACGGTGGGCGCGCGGGGCCGGGTTCCGTTGCCCTCCTCGTCAGGCATGTTGAGTTGTCGGGCGGTACGACCTCTGCCGTGCGCCAGGTCTTGGCCGGGAGTGCGAGAGGTAGGGTGGCGCTGACCTCCACCTACCTGGAAGACTGTTGATGAATAGATGGAGTTTATACAATGAGCAAGGAGCGATTACAGTGGTGTCGCCAATACGACGGTTCGAGCAGCGGCCGAGCACAGCACAGCGCTGCACGAGATCTGCGGACACCGATCGGGATCCAGTTTCTTTCGACCTAACAATATATATATATATAGAGAGAGAGAGAGAGCTAGAGCCACACGATGCGACATGGGCCCCCAGACGTCGCCCCCACTCATCAGATATACTTCCGGAGCCCCTGCTTACATCTAAGAAATCCAATTACAGGATAGATATATCAAAGAACGGCAGCGAGCAAATTGAGCCGCGGTGATTCTGAACGCGTCCAAATGTTTGTCTCATCGCAGCGAGACACAAAATATCGAAAAAAATCGGGAGGGAAACTTTTGTCGAAGACGTGGACGTTGTCTCCGCTGCAACGCGCCCGTAACGCGAAGAGGCGGGTGCCCGACATCCCGGGGTAAGTTGTTCTAAGGGCGAAAGACGATACGAGGCACAACCACTCGATGGGTCCCGGGAACCACAAGCGAGTGGCCAGAGTGTGCCGAGGCTTGTTTGGGAATAGCCTAGTGCCCCCTGACAAGCACGATTCTTCTCCGCTAATCAAGCACTCAGTTTTCTGGCAATCTTCCACGGAAATGTATTTTCGTATGTTTCTTTTTTCTTGTATGCGTGTGAGGAGGACGGGAGGGGTAAATCGATTGCCGAGCGTGCTAACGCACCGCAGTTCGGAACACATGGAGCAACAAAAGCTCACGCTGCAGAACCCAGTGATCCTGGCCTCAATTTCTCGCCCCTGCCCATTTCGATCTGGATGGGCATCGTTCACCGGCGTGCGGTCGTGCATCACTAGTGCGTGATGCACGTTAAGGAAAACCCAGGCTAGAGGTTATACTGCACTGCTCGGATTTCTCATTCATAGCAGTGAGACCGGACGCCTATTTGGGCCGACTAGAGCTTCCGGCTGTCTAAGCATAAACACAGCACGAAAGACGCCCTTTTTTTTTCAAAAGTGCGCGTTATTGTTTGTTTGCCATTGTTTGGGCACGCACGCATTTGACACTGCAGGGCTGCGCCAGCGTTCGGCGTCAAGTTGGCTCAGTTCGTATCAACGTTACTAGATTAGCTCACTTACGAAACTGCCCATAGACACTGCTTACCCTAGCAATACACCCCCAATCCCCCCTCTCCCCCTTACGGCCCGCGCCACCCGTCGTTTCACGCACCACCGTTTTGGGGTCGTCTGTTACGGTAACGGCATTTCATAGTATGAAACACGTATGTGTTTTGAATCGAAGCGTCTGAATGGCGTTTTAACGCGACCGATATGGAACGAGCAGTTTAAAAACAAATTTAGATGGCGCTTCAAACGAAGGGAGGCGTACTGAGGGGGTGAGCGGGAGCCCCACGACTGAGCTAACCGAGTAACGTACAGTACGTTGGCTGGTATCGAAAACGAACCCTGTGTCGGCGTTTGGAGGGCTCTCTGATCCCATCCCACGCCGCATGCCCAATGAAAAGCGACCACCAATGTTGCTCGAATTACCTTTTCGAAGGGGTTTTAATATGCGCGAATATGTGTGAAGAACTAATGGCGTTCGAACTTAAAAACGCTAATTATGAGGTGAATTTTGATATATATGCGATCAGTGTTTGCTTTGTGTCGTTCTAACCTGTAGTCGAATGCCGGAGTTTAAGTCTGTAAGGGGTGTCTCATTCGGCGTTATCGGGGTCGGTATTCGTGTTTCTCTTTCATGCACATTACGGAAGGCACCGATTTATTTCTATCGAGTGTATACTCGATGCATCCTCTAAGAAAACGAATAATATACAAATTGTTCCTTATTAGGGGCGTACTTGTACTATTTATATTGTTGTAATTGGTTTAAATTTCGGTAACTAAATGATTATTGTAGGATAAATGGATACTTCCGCTGATAGATCAACAAAACTCGCGCCCTCTGGCGACTGGTACGTACAGCTGAAAAATCCGCCTGGTCAGGCCTTCAATCTGGGCACTTTGCCATAACCAACGGAGCGTTTGTTTATCGATGAACTGCGCTTCCCAGGTGTAAGACTTCCGTAGAGAAAACGAATGAAACCATTTCCCAGCCAAAAACGACACACGGGCCCAACGACTAGCAGTTAAGGTTACGGACAGATATAATGTACGTTCAATACTTTTTAAGTTACAACGAGGTATAACCGTATAAGTAACCGTTACTGAACTTGGGAATTTGAGCTAACTTCTAACCTAGTTCAGTTAGTTACTAAAATTATCGAAAAAAATACTCGGAATTCACATTGACTGAAAGGATAAATCTATTAATACGTGTTGTAAAAGCTTGGAGTCAACTTTCCGAGGGAGGGGGCCGGTCAGGATGGTGACGACCGAAGATGGTGTTCGCCCGACGGAAGTGCCCCGGGAAGTCGAATAAGAAAAAAAACTAAAAGTTGTTCGATCCCGCTGGACACATTACGACGTTGGTAGGTTTATAATGGCCAGTGTGGCCACGTTTATTTTAAGACAAAACGACAAGTCAACGGTAATATACAAAACTTCCAAAATTAAAACCCATACTTTAGTTCCCCAGTCTCAAGAGCCGAATTTTCCCGATCTCAAAAGCCGAATCCCCGAGAATCATCCCGGAAGCCCTTTTCTAGACTCGTAGGGACCTCCTTTCCCTCCAGAGACGGACCAATCACTTCAAATTTCACCACTGCCACGTGGTACACTGTTGCCCAATGATCAGCGAGCTGTCAGACCCGTGACGCTGCAACCGTCAAATCCAAATTCCTTGTAGAGTCAGTCCCTGCATTTGTTGCCAGTCTGGCTGGCGCCAACAGTTAAGTTATTGCGTCGATTAAAAAGCGACAGTTTCTACACTAAGCGGCGAAATCCTCTAGACACAGGCACACTCGGTTAAAAGCCACAAGCGCAGCTCGAAGCACGCGTTGCGTCCTGCACCGACCTATCTGATTAACCCGAGACGACTTCTTAGCGACCGCGGGGGAAGCTCTCCCGCCTCGGCCGCGATGACCCCGCGACATGCTCCCTCGCACACAACGCCGAACGCCGACATAAAAGGTTAAAAAAAAAAACAATGCCGACGCAACTCTGGAAAGATAAACTTTTCTAAAACAAATCTTACTTATTACCCACAAAATCCTTCGTTACTTAACACCTCCCCACCAAGAATGTTGCAAGTACACTTGCTGTTCGCGCAACATCTGTCCCCCTTTCCGAGACAGACGTGTAGCATACACACACAAACACAATAACAAAGGAGCTATACCCCTCGCCAAAAAAAGCACCTGTTGGGCGACAGAGAAAACAAACAAAACAAACAAACAAACAAAGCCCGGTGAGACCCAAACCCGTACGTTCCAGATTCCACCATGACCAGTATTTACATAAAGGAAACTGTAGACGCAGGCAACCGAATCCAAGACCGCTAACAGAAAAAAAAAATCCACTCTACCTTTACAACACAGAAAAGTTAGAATTCGCTTCACTCGCTGCGGTCGAGCCTCGACAAGGCATCTGCGCAAGTATTCAGAGACCCTTTGATGTGGGATATTTCAACATCATATTTCTGTAACGCCAGAGTCCACCTCGTCAGACGAGCACTCGAGGGGGCCGAGCAAGTCAAATAGGTTAGCGGGTTATGGTCTGTCCTCACCTTTACCTTTGAACCGAACAGCCACGTGTCCAAACGTCCCAATGCCCACACCACAGCGAACGCTTCTCTCTCGACAGCTGACCATTTCGACTGTGCGGCAGTAAGCTTCTTGCTCAAAAACGCTATTGGTTTCTCCCCTTCCTGCGACTCCTGGGAGAGACATGCCCCCACGGCATGTTCGGATGCGTCGGTCGTGAGGATAAACTCCTTGCTCATGTCCGGGGCGGCCAGAGTCGGCACAGTAGCCAGCGTTTCCTTTACCGAGTTGAACGCCCGTTCTGCTTCTGTGCTCCACGGTATCGCGTTGGGAACCCGGCGGTTCGTGAGGTCAGTCAATGGGCGCACCACTTCCGAATACCCTGGGACGTATTCTCGATAATAGTTGAATAAGCCCAGGACACTTCTTAGTTCCCTCTTTGCCTTAGGCGCCTTGAGTGCTGCGATAGCGCTCATCCTCTCCGGGTCTGGAGCATGTGACGATGATCCCACCACGTGGCCGAGATACTTTACCTTCGGTTGTGCGAACCTACACTTTGTCGGGTTTACAGTCAGCCCCACAACCTGAACCGTCTCCAGAACCTTCTGGAGATGTTCCAGGTGCTCCTCCCAAGTCTCCGAATATACCGCCACGTCATCAATGTACGCAGAAGCGTACCCCTGGTGTTCTTTTAGTACCTCATTCATGACACGTTGAAATGTCGCAGCGGAATTTTTGAGCCCGTACGGCATCACTTTCCACGCGTACAGCCCGCGCGGAGTCGCAAAGGCTGTGTACCTCTGCGAGTCCTCGTCTACCGGTACCTGCCAATAGCCTCGCGTCATGTCTAACACCGATATGTATCTGGCTTTTGCCACGTCGTAAAGCAGTTCTGTGACATTCCCCATCGGAAAGCTGTCTGCCTCTGATATTGCGTTCAAACGTCTGTAGTCTATACACATTCGGATCGACCCGTCTTTCTTGGCGACACACACGACGGGGTGCGCGAAGCTGCAGTCCACAGGATAGATAAAGTCCCACTCGAGCAGCTGTGCTACCTGATCTTCGACCGCTTTTCTGAGGGCGATCGGCACCCTGTACGGATATGACTTCGCGGGTATCGCCTCGGCAACCAGCGTGATCCTATGTACCCCTACCGCACTTCTCCCTGGTTTTTCAGAGAATACTTCCCTGAACTTCCTCAGCAATGTCGTGAGTTCCACCCGCTGGTCCGCACTAAGATGCGGCGAGTCATGGGTGATCTCCTCGATGGTCGCGTGATGCGCATTGTTTGCCGGAACGCTCTCTACATCTCCGAATTCTTCGTCGGATTCAAAGATAACCCCAACATTCTGTGCCCGTGCGACATACCTGCGCAACTTGTTAGCGTGTACCCACCTGTCGCCCCTCTCCGGACAGTCAACGATGTAACTGTCCGCGCGTTTTCGCTCCTTGATCACTGCGGGCCCTGACCATTTCGGCTGGAGTTTACCGGAGAGCCCCGTCTCGAGAACAAGAACCCTCTCGCCTACCGTGAACTCTTTCGGACGTGCCCTCAAATTGTACCGCTGGGCATATGCCTGTTGTTTCGCCTTAGCATGCTCGTCAACAACGCGGGCTGAGTCTACCATTCTTTCTCTCAAATCTTTCAGGTACTTGGCCGCTGGCCTGTTTAGTCCTAACGGCGGCGTCCATTGCCCCGTCCATGTTCTTTTCAGAATAGACAACGGGCCCTGAGGCTCTCTACCATACATCAATTCGAATGGGGACCTCCCCGTGACCTCATTCGGGACCTCCCGATACGCCCAAAGAAGGCACGGCACGTACTGGTCCCAGCATCCTCCCCTCTCACTCACTACGTAGCGAAGCATTGCCTTAAAAGTGCCATTACAACGCTCCACGATACCATTACTCTGGGGGTGATCAGGCGTAGAAAACCGAATCTCCACGCCCAATCGGCTGAGGAGCTCCTTTGTGAGCTGAGACGTGAAATTTGTCCCTTGATCACAACAGATCAGTTCGGGCACCCCGTGTCGCGAGAACACATCAACCAGTGCCTGGCACGTGGACTTTGCTGTGAGCGAGCGGAGAGGAATTACCTCGGGCCATCGCGTGCAGAGATCTACGACGGCCAGAGCGTACCTATGCCCGCGAGCTGAGCATGGCTCCATGGGACCGATGCAGTCCATAAAGACAGTCTCGAATGGTCGCTCAGGTCTCGTCAACGGAGTTATTGGGACTCGGTCCGTCGCCATTTCCCGCGCGAAAATCTGACACCCATGACAAGACTGACAATATCTCTTGACATCCGCCGCCATGGTTGGCCAAAAGAACGAATTTCTAATCCTTTGTTTTGTTTTCTTTTGTGAGAAGTGCCCCCACATGGCATGTCGTGCGCCAATTGTAACACCTCTTCCCTACGGGGCTTCGGGAGCACCAGCTGTTTGCATTCTTTTCCGTCAATTTGTTCTGTGTGATACAACAAATTACCTTCAATCAACATGCCATGCGTGCTGCTTCGGGCCTGTTCCCACGAGCCCTGCAAAGAGTCGTCGTCTCTCTGTTCGCTTACGAACCCCGTTTCGGTCGCGCTCGGTTCCGTAACTGTCTCGACCAAGTCTACATCACACGTGCTCCCGGCTGAATCAAGACCCTCTACCACTTCCTCGAACTCCAAAGGGGATCGCCGGAGACTTGGTCCTGTTCCGCTCTGATTTCTGCCTCCAGCCTTTGCACCTGTTCTGCCTGCTCGGCAGACTCAGCGTTTGCTCGCGTAAGTTCCTCAAATGCGTCCGGCGTCAGCAGCGCGTCCACCCCCTGCGCGAGTTTTTCCGTTACCGCACACAGCACGGCGACATGTTGGCCAGTCCCGCCGTCTGCGGTGCACAGCCCCAACGGCACATACCTCAGCTCTGCCGTTACCGTCTGGCCGAATGCGCCTCTGAGCATGATTTCTCCTCCTCCCCGCCTGCGTGACTCCTCAGGCACCACCTCCCTCCTCACGACAGTTATGTCAGCGCCCGAGTCCAAACAGGCAAAGAAGGGTTTGCCCCCTGCCGTAAGCTGTACCCAGCCTATACCCGAACCTGTCTCTCCAGGCCTGTGCGTCCCCGCCGTCTCAAGTGTCTCGCGTGACTGCGGCAAAAGCGCTGCCCTTGCACTCAGAACCGCGGAGGCCGATTTATTCCCGGAGTCCACGGCTCTATGCGCTAATCCAGGGCAGTTCTGCTTAAAATGCCCCAGCTCCCCACACGCGAAGCACCCTGGAGTTCGGGGTTTCTCAATCCTTCGCTGGTCGCCCCCAACTCTCGCAGGCCCACCCCGCAAGTTCACCTGTGGCCTCTCGGCCGGTCTCTGGGGCCTCCCGTTTCGATTGTGCTTACTCTCCTCGAATTTCTCCGCAAGTCCCGCCACCTCCTTTGGCCTTAGCCATTCTTTGGTTTCGTTCTGAAGAACGTAGGCGCGGACATCATCCGGCATGGCATGCTTCAGCCGATCTGAAATGGTCAGCTGCCGTAGATCATCTAGTGTCTCTACCTTGCGGCTCTCCATGTAGTACCCGAACATAGTATTAAGATTTGTAGAGAACTGTGCCCACGACTCATTCTCTTGTTTGCGCGCGACATTAAACCTCCGCTTATACTCATCCGGAGTCATCCTGAGCTCGTCGAGGATAATGTCTCGTAGCTCCTTGTACTGCAATACCCGTCCCTCGGCTCTGTTTGCCACAACGGCGCTCGCATTCTCGTTTAGAAAAGGCAAGAGGATTGCCCCGTGTAGGTCCTGTGGAACCTCACAACTCGCCAACATTGTTTCGGCGCCTTTAAACCATGCAGGCACCAATGTGTCCGTAACGGGCATTGGCGCCAGCACCGCACGGAGCTCCTTTGCATACCGTCCGACTCCCCCCGCACCCCGAGTGCTCTCCTCACGAGGCTGCCCCGTTATTTTGAGCTGCTCTAATTTTATTTTCTCGAGATCTATCTTAAGTTTCATGGGTGTTATCTCAGCACTAAGGTCATCCGAATCTGGTGCCTGCCCTCCCCACTGGTGCCAGCGTCTGGTTCCGAGTTGGCCTCACTGAGGGAAGACCCTGGGGTCTTCGATCTAGTCTCTCTGGTCATGGTGAGCCTCGGAGAAAACGGGAAAGGGACTCACCCACTGTCGTCTGGCGAAATTCTATAAGCTTCTCCTCCAGTCGGCGCCACCCACTTGCCGCAGTGTCCTCACTCGGCCTGGCGATCGCGCCCGTCGTCTGGAAGTCTCGGTTCCCTCTCCGTTCACCGAGAAGAAGAGAGAAAAAAACGCACAATTACCCGGCACCACAACGAAGGTCAGCACTGCAGCGACGATCTCGTCTCTCCTCTTGAGGCCTGCCCAAGATGTTCTGTCGCCGCTCGCTGGGGATGCTTCGCCGGTCTGCAGGTGAAGCCACAGGCCGTCCTGTTCTCCGACGTAGATGACGCCCAGGACCACCTGTCAGCTGCCACCACTCCTTTTGGGTAACTGTACCCCCCCGGGCTTCTCACGTAGATATTGCCACGGTCCTCACTCCGGCAGGAGCGAGCCTTGTCCGCAGTCCAGCAGACGCCACGACTCTTCTGGGTAACTGTACCCCCCGGGCTTCTCACGTAGATGTTGCCACGGTCCTCACTCCGGCAGGAGCGACCCTTGTCTGCAGCCCAGCATGGGACCCTTGTCCGCAGTCCAGCAGACGCGACCCTTGTCAGCAATCCAGCAGACGAAACACTTGTCGCATAGAGCCCAGGTACGCTCCGCCTGCCTCCGTTGATGTCGTCGCCTTCGCTCACCACCCGTCGCAGGAAGTCAGCAGGATCCTGTCGACTGCGCCAGTCAACTTTCCGAGGGAGGGGGCCGGTCAGGGATGGTGACGACCGATGATGGTGTTCGCCCGACGGAAGTCCCCCGGGAAGTCGAATAAGAAAAAAAAACTAAAAGTTGTTCGATCCCGCTGGACACATTACGACGTTGGTAGGTTTATAATGGCCAGTGTGGCCACGTTTATTTTAAAACAAAACGACAAGTCAACGGTAATATACAAAACTTCCAAAATTAAAACCCATACTTTAGTCCCCAGTCTCAAGAGCCGAATTCTCCCGATCTCAAAAGCCGAATCCCCGAGAATCATCCCGGAAGCCCTTTTCTAGACTCGTAGGGGCCTCCTTTCCCTCCAGAGACGGACCAATCACTTCAAATTTCACCACTCCCACGTGGTACACTGTTGCCCAATGGTCAGGCGAGCTGTCAGCCCGACGCTGCAACCGCCAAATCCAAATTCCTTCTAGAGTCAGTCCCTGCATTTTTGCCAGTCTGGCTGGCGCCAACAGCTAAATTATTACATCGGGTAAAAAGCGACAATTTCTACACTAAGCGGCGAAAACCCTCTACACACAGGAACACTCGGTTAAAAGCCGCACGCAGCTCGAAGCGCGGGCTCTCCTGCCGCTACTCGATACCCGAGACGTTTCTTAACGACCGCGGGGAGGCTCTCCCACCTCGGCCGCGATGACTCCCGCGAATGCTCCCTCCAAAACGCCGAACCCGACATAAAAGGTTAAAGAAAACAATGCCGACGCAACTCTGGAAAGATAAACTTTTCTAAAACAAATCTTACTTATCACCCCCAAAATCCTTCGTTACTTAACACTTGGTCTGCTGGGCAAGTTGGTAATGGACATTCATATTAAAAATAGCGCAAAAAAGACGGGACAAAAAGACGAAGAAGCACACAGGACAAGCGCTAACTGGCACCTATTAATACGGCTGAACCGGTGGAATAGGCTGAATAGTGCGGTTTCCTTCGCCACCAAGACACTGTATGCAATTTCAAGATCCACTATATTCCTATTAATTATATGAAGTAGGAAGTGTAAAATCTCTAAAACGTTAGATCCGTGTAAGGTAGCGCTTCCTTGGAACCGGGACGCGCACCTTCTGCCCTACAACGTCGCTAGAAAGGAAATAACAAATAAGTCATCCTTCCTTCGACTGGTGTCACCGTTTAAATACCTTCTACTCGACTAAAACCACTTCCTAAACGTATGTTGTTGTTGCTTTTTCTTTTTTCTTCTCACTGACCTTAGATGCCACAGTCTTTACTAAATCGCTTCGGCCTCCAACAACCACACAATGAAGCCCTTTGTACAGTACGTAGGGCTCCTCGTAAGCCTTTGTGCCTTCTTCCCCACATGCTCAGCACCATATCTACGTATAAAATACATTATCTTTTAAGTGCATAAAATTACAACGCCTGCCCCCCCCCCCCCTTAGAGAAAAAACAAAAAAAACATTACGGTGTTTTCTGCACTGTTTTAATTGCCAAAATAAACAACGCCTCTCCGAACACCCAGTCTCCAATCAAAAGTGGCGTTACAAGTTCGGACCAGATGCCTAAGTTTCAGAACTAACCGTTATCTTATTCAAAAGTTGGAAGGAATTTTCTGATACTTTTAATGGGTGAATAGAATGGAGCCCGTTCCCGGTGGCCGTCGCTATTTGCCTCCATGTGTTCGTGTGCTTCGTCAGCCACCGTTTTCCCATAAAAAAATAAAAAAATTCCGAACATTGCTTATTTGAGTAAATAAGACAGCAGTTAGTTCTGAAAATTTGGCATCTTGTCCGGCCCGCTAGTGCTACATTTGGGTGGCGAAGGCCTGTTCACAGATGCAGCAGAGCGCTGCAAGCGTAGCGTCGACCTCGCTCTAAGCGCGTGCCGACGGGAGCGTTCACCAGCTACGTATCGCACCGTCACAACTCTTGCTCCTGGCAGACGATAAAGGTGTATCCACATGACGGATCAAATTGCTGTTTTGGTCCGCGGGGCCGCGCATCACGTGATCTTACGTCACCGATCTTCGAGGTCCGCCGGCGGTCCGCGGCCCGCGCTTCTGAGAAATGCCAAGCGACTTTTCTCGCCCGGACCTTGGCGGCGGACCGCGGCGTTTTTAGTATAATTGAAGCGCTAAGTCTGGCAACAAGCTGACTTTTGTTGTTTGGATTGGAATCCAAATCCAAAGTCGGTTTTATTTGGCGCCAACTGCTGAAGACGAAGAAGACGAACCTTTTGTTCTGCGACGAAAAGAGTTGACTATGCAGACCAAGATCTTTCCTGCACATCCAGGGCTTCATCCAGCATGCCCTTTTCGGTTCACTTAAGTCCTCCTCGTCCTCAATAGTCAACGCCAGGGCCACCACGGCCAAACGTCTCTTTCGTTCAACCTCCATCTTGGCTCCTTACAAATAGCCTCAAAGCAGCTCGCTGCATGCGTTTGGCGGAGCTGTGAGGTCGAGGGTTAGACCGGCCCGTTCGCTCTGTCGTCTGCTCTTTTGGTCCGCCGTGTGGATGCTCATTGCAGCCGGGTGGCCCGCGGGCCGCGCATCACGTGATCAATCGGTCCGCGGCCCGGTCCGTCGTGTGGATACACCTTAAGTAGCTGATGGCACGTGAGCAGAGTTGCATCAGCGCTTCACTGCATGTGAGAACCGTCCTTTCCGAGATGTGACGTTTACTTTATGCGGCGGGAAAAAAAAAGTAAAAAGGAATGCATCAACCAGACGGGATTAACGGAGGCCCACCTTAAAGCCGTCCATACTTCCCGGTGTTATCTCCAATCCTGTGACGTGTTATATATTTCACATCTGTTATTCGAAGCCTTTATCTTGCGTTCTTTATTAACTATGCTGTAAGGTCCAGCAATAACTTATTTTGCTTGCTGATTTCTCAAATGTCGCATGTATTTCGCATCTTAAAAGTACGTTCACCTTTGTGTGCGTGAATGCGTTCCTGTCAGTGTGTGTTGTGCGGCTTCGCGCGTGTGTCCGGGCGTGTATGTGCGCCTGTATTTGTTCGTGTTTATGCCTCTCCGCATGTGTTTGGGTGTGTGCGCGCGCGCGTTGTCGTGTGTGCGTGCGTATGGGTGGCTGATTGTTTGTCTGTGTGTGTTCACCCATATGTGTGCCTCTGGGTGTGGGCTTCTGCAGCGTGTGCGTGCTCGTGCGTGCATGCGCGTGTATGCGCGTGTGTGCGTGCGCGCGCACAAGTATCCGCCGATGGATCGATTGTTACCGAGCGCAGCCCGAGTGATGACGCGGCGCTCGAACATTTGGATTCAATCCGTGCGCTGGATTCGACTGACGTGGTTGGGTACATTTGGCGCAGTCGGTACATCACGGCGAAAGTACTATTAGCGGCGAGATGTTACGGTGGCGCCCTCATA
This sequence comes from Ixodes ricinus, assembly GCA_037355805.1. Lineage (NCBI taxonomy): Eukaryota > Metazoa > Arthropoda > Arachnida > Ixodida > Ixodidae > Ixodes > Ixodes ricinus. The sequence goes on along the minus strand of JAZHYW010034534.1, from coordinate 10,367 downwards.
TGGTTCCATCTCGTGACGTCATGACCTTGCGAACAACATGTTCGATGGTGTTTGTAATGAGCATGTTGGAAGCTGAAATCATTGCGCTCTCAAAGCAACACTGCCAACACCGTCAATATTAGAGTTCTTACATTCCTCTTATTTCCGTCGATGAGAAATCCTTTGCTGACGTCATAGCCAGCATTCGGCCAATCGTGGAAGGCCGACCACCATGACGCTTTCGGTCGCTCACGTCGCCAATAGTCGGTTGCAAGCTAAGAAAAAACCGGAAATGCCTCTCAGAGGAAAATGTAATCCTACGCCGAGAAACGCCAGCCAATCGTTTTCATGACGTCACGATTCCGTGGACCAATCGCGATCCTTTTGAAAAAAAAAAGCTCAACATGGCTGCTGGCCTTAGCAACGCGACGCTAGTTTCTCGTGACAATTATTCTGCTTTTTTTGCACCGTGTTTTACGTGCCCGAGGTTACGCCGCGAAATCTTAACGGTATCGGCTTGCGTTTGCAGCAGTTTTTGCGCGACAACGTGAGAATCCAGCGACGCTATCGCCAACGAAAATTCCGAAGCGGGCGCGAGGCTTAGCACTGCTGTTTCGTCCAAGAAGAATCAGGGGAATCGCTTTCCGATGTCACCTCAGTGGGATCCATGACGGAAGACAAAGAGAGCGGGGCGCGGTGGTGGTGTCGATGACTTGGGAGGGTGCCGATTTGTCAAAACCCGAAAAGTATAATTATTCTTGTTTTCTATTCATCCAACAAAATAAAGGCACACATCTCATGCGCAAAGCCCACAAAACTAAGTAAATCACTAAATATTTATTATTAGCAGGAACTATAAGGGCTTTGTTATTTATAATTTTGGCGAGAGAAAGGTTGGCTTCGTTTTCGCCGCTTTCCCTCAATCGAAGGCGCTGGAAGACGGTATGTTAGACAGTATCTTGGAGAGAAAATGAATTGGGAAGACGGTACATTGGACATGACTTTCTTTCTTTACTAAACAGCTATTTCGTTGACAAAAGCGTATTCTAATTTATTTAAACGTCCTGAATGAATTAAATAAATATTGTAGTAGTTTAAGACACGTTTACTGGAGGAAGAAAAAGCAACGTTGCTAGCGAACTACTTTCTCGACGGCGGAGGCACTTCAGATGGGCGCAATGCGCTTGTGGGTGGAGCTAAAGATTGTTCTTGAGGTTGCATCCGACTATAAAAGCTTTCCGAAGTAGATAAACAAAAGTTCGCTCTTGTCTTGGAAATTTTGCACCAGCAGCAGCTGCAGGGCCTTTGGTTAAATTTTGTGCGTGTTCATATGGCATTACACAATATGCACTTGTACAACTAGAATTCAACAAACAATTCACGGTCACTTTAAGCCGCAAGCTTCACCAACTTGCGGTTAAGCCCGACTAAACAAGATCGTGCCGGTTCTATACGCGAGCGCCGTTTACCTTCCCTTCTCTTCGCCTGATTTGTTTTTTTATACATCATATATCTATGTTGTTTAGCATTAAGGTGCCAGGGCGGAGAACGTCCTTGCCGGTCCAGACACCCGTCAACCTTTCACAACCTTATTCACGCTCTCGGTGCATAATCTCACACAGAAAGCGAAGTCGAGCGATAAAAGGCAAATGATGGATTGGTTTCTTCTAGCACGAATCTTTCATCACCACGTCAGCTTGGTGGTGAACGTATATAGTGTAACACCTCATAGACTAACTATAAAGTATGTTCCCATTTTTCTTCTCTTTCTTCATGAATCGTCACCACACCACGACGGTAACAACTCCCATATTGAGCCCCAGCCCGATACCAGGCGTTCATTGGCGCATTGGTTACATACGAGCCCCAGCAGAACTCTAAAGCCCCAGACGCGCTCTTCGTACATCAAACAAAGGCAAGGTGTTCCCTGCTGATGATGATGACAGAATGGTCTGCGGACACGCGTCAAGCATCTTCACAGCATGTTTGCTTTATACGTGCTTCGAACATGACTGCAGACAGCTTTTGGTATATGACCAACGCTGCACATCGTAATCAAGCTGTAGCCACTTTCGGCCCTAGTGAGATAGATGGTGTCGAAATTCGAATTTTTAGGTTTTTTTTTTCCAGTCGGCGCAGTGTTGAGCTTGGTTAAACTCGCTAAATTCTTGCGTTCATAAAGAACGCACTTTTTAAATGAGAGAATTGATCCCCCTGTTTCCACCGTCTGTTTTTGTTGCTGTTATTTCTTTTTTTCTTTTTTTGAACTGAAGTAATCCTATCTACAGCGCGTTGAAGCTTGTCGTTATGTTATGAGGCGGTTCCTGAGATATAAAAGAATTTTGAAGTTATATGCCTTCCATGGAATTTGTTTTTATTATTCTTTTATGAGAATTTGATTTAAGTTGGTACTGAACTGCACCATAAGAAATAGGTTCTTTTTTTTTTTAAAAACTTGATCCTTTGATCGAGAAGCATAAAGGCTGGTGTTGCTCAAATTTCGCGGTTCTTTGCACTATACTGGACATGAATAAAAGCAATATAAACTGGGCTTTCTTAGTCCTTGGTTAAGCACTCCATTTTGTAAAAGAAAAACAAAATATGCGTAAGTTCAGCCTGTCAAGTATTTGCATAATTCTAATTATGGGTGAGTGCTGCGATATTTCAATGGTGTCTGTGAAACCGAAGACCAGAACCCGCACCTTTCAAAACCTTACAATATCCCGAAAGCGGAGTTTGAACAGAAGCTTCTTTTCCCCGGTGGAAAGAAGGGGACGTCAATTGTGATTGAATTTCTATCCAAAAAATAAATATATGCCAATCTGAACCTTTTTTTGTTTTTTTTAAAAACGCATTGTTGTTGAGAACAAACACTCCTGGAATACTTTATTTTCTGCACGTACACACCTACCTATAAAATACTAATGCTCTGCAGTGTGCTTACGATTGGAAGAAAAACAAAGCAGGAGACAAGGATGTCGCCCTGGGGTATTTGTCCCGGTTGACCTCTGCTTGAATTAAAAGGGGGAAAGACGAGGTTCACAAAAGTCGCTGAAGTTAAGCCGGGTTTGAATTCTATGAACACACAATATACTGTTCCCCAACACTGGTGTTTATTTTTTTTTTTTACGACTATAAGACCAGACGTGCTTCCCAAGGGAAAGGAAAGTTTGCCTAAGGAAACGAAAAAGAGTTTTTGTTTCTTTGGCTTTTGTACGTGGGTTCAGAGCCGGATTCGTAACATTTCGGGGCCCTCGGCTAGGTTGATTCTGAAGCTTTCATGATGATGATCATAATGACAACGATTAAGATCATGATCTGACTGGCTAACGCCGTAAATTTGGGGATGCCTAAGCTACCTCCTATTTTTACACTTTCATCTTCCTTATTCGCTTCTTTTAGCAATGTTATCGCTTAGTAATGGGGACAAATTCCTTAAAACATCAAGTAAATTACTATTTTAAGGCGAAGGCCACGCAGGAATCGAATGACTTCCACAACTGTGTCGCTTTTCAGCATCAATATTCTGATCGCAATATTTCCTAATTAATATATTTCCCCGCGATCTTCAGCCTGAAGTCCCCTGAGAGTCAGGGGACCTCTGGTTGCAGCGCTCCTTAGGACGCAACCGCTGTCCGGCCCTAGTTTGTTCCCGGCGCTGAGCATTTTCGCTGCTACACGAAAGGATCGGTCATCATGGTAAATATGCACAAACACAATATGCATCCTGAAAAGGAAAAATAAAGCGGTGGATACTCGATTATAGAAAAAGTATAATGACGACAACTGGATTCATTTAAATATCAATTATACGCCCATCTGTGTTAGGACTCCTCGTATTTTACAGTGCTCTCAAAAAAAAAAGCCCAAGTTAATGCAACTTTGTCAAGGAATGTGCGGGTTTAAGCACCCAGCTTCCTTAAAATTAAAGCTAAAGAGGTCCCTGAAATCGAAAATAAAAAATTTAAGGTGTTAACCTAGGTACATTACTAAAGAGGTCCCTGAAATCGAAAATAAAAACTTAAGGTGTTAACCTAGGCACATTAAAAATGATGTACTCTCCATTTTATTTTGATTTCCCACTAACAACAATTTTACTCATGGTAGAAGTGCCGTAATTGCCAATTAAGATTTTCGACATATTCCCGCCGCGATTGCACGCACGCCGAACGCGGCGAGGCTCGCTGACCGCCGGAGTACGTGTTCAAAGCATCGCGAAGTGACGTCGATGGCGTCCGGGGCCAGCTTACCCTTGCGACTGCAGTCGCAACGGTAAGCTGGCCCCGGACGCCATCGACGTCACTTCGCGATGCTTTGAACACGTAACCAGGCGGTCAGCGAGCCTCGCCGCGTACCGGCGCGGTGCAAACGCGGCGGGAATATGTCGAAAATCTTAATTGGCAATTACGGCACTTCTACCATGAGTGGGGTATGTTGTTGGTGGGAAATCAAAAATAGAAATGGAGCAGTACATCATTTTTTAATGTGCCTAGGTTAACACCTTAAGTTTTTTATTTTCGATTCCAGGGACCTCTTTAGTAATGTGCCTAGAGTTAACACCTTAAATTTTTTATTTTCGATTTCAGGGACACTCTTTAGCTTTAATTTTAAGGAAGCTGGCTGTAAACCCGCGTCCTTGACAGATGTTGCATTAATCTCGGGCTTTTTTTTTTGAGAGCACTGTAAAATACGAGGAGTCCTAAACACGATGGGCGTATAATTGATATTTAAATGAATCAGTTGTCGTCATTATACTTTTTCTATAATCGAGTATCCACCACTTTATTTTTCCTTTTCAGGATGCATATTGTGTTTGTGCATATTTACCATGATGACCGATCTCGTTCGTGTGACGAAAATGCTCGGCGTCGGGAACAAACTAGGGCCGGACAACGGTGCGTCCTAAGGAGCGCTGCAACCAGAGGTCCCCTGACTCTCGTGGGACTTCAGGCTGAAGATCGCGGGGAAATATATTGAATTAGGAAATATTGCGATCAGAATATTGATGCTGAAAAGCGACACAGTTGTGGAAGTCATTCGATTACTGCGGCTCGCCTTAAAAATAGTAATTTACTTGATGTTTTAAGGAATTTGTCCCCTTTACTAAGGGATAACATTGCTAAAAGAAGCGAATAAAGAAGATGAAAGTGTAAAAAATAGGAGGTAGCTTAGGCATCCCCAAATCGACGGCGTTAGGCCAGTCAGATTATCATAATAATCGTTGTCATTATGATCATCATCATGAAAGCTTCAGAATCAACCTTAGCCGAGGACCCCGAAATTTACGAATCCGGCTCTGAACCACGTTACAAAAAGCCAAAGAAACAAAAACTCTTTTTCGTTTCCTTAGGCAAACTTTCCTTTCCCTTGGGAAGCACGTCTGGTCTTATAGTCGTAAAAAAAAAAAATAAACACCAGTGTTGGGGAACAGTATATTGTGTGTTCATAGAATTCAAACCTCGGCTAACTTCAGCGACTTTTGTGAACCTCGTCTTTTCCCCTTTTAATTCAGCAGAGGTCAACCGGGACAAATACCCCAGGGCGACATCCTTGTCTCCTGCTTTGTTTTTCTTCCAATCGTAAGCACACTGCAGAGCATTAGTATTTTATAGGTAGGTGTGCACGTGCAGAACATAAGTATTCCAGGAGTGTTTGTTCTCAACAACAATGCGTTTTTAAAAAAAACAAAAAAAAGGTTCAGATTGGCATATATTTATTTTTCGGATAGAAATTCAATCACAATTGACGTCCCTTCTTTCACCGGGGAAAAGAAGCTTCTGTTCAAACTCCGCTTTCGGGATATTGTGGGTTTTGAAAGGTGCGGGTTCTGGTCTTCGGTTTCACCAGACATCATTGAAATATCGCAGCACTCACCATAATTAGAATTATGCAAATACTTGACAGGCTGAACTTACGCATATTTTGTTTTTCTTTTACAAAATGGAGTGCTTAACCAAGGACTAAGAAAGCCCAGTTTATATTGCTTTTATTCATGTCCAGTATAGTGCAAAGAACCGCGAAATTTGAGCAACACCAGCCTTTATGCTTCTCGATCAAAGGATCAAGTTTTTAAAAAAAAAAAAGAACCTATTTCTTATGGTGCAGTTCAGTACCAACTTAAATCAAAATTCTCATAAAAGAATAATAAAAACAAATTCCATGGAAGGCATATAACTTCAAAATTCTTTATATCTCAGGAACCGCCTCATAACATAACGACAAGCTTCAACGCGCTGTAGATAGGATTACTTCAGTTCAAAAAAAGAAAAAAGAAATAACAGCAACAAAAACAGACGGTGGAAACAGGGGGATCAATTCTCTCATTTAAAAAGTGCGTTCTTTATGAACGCAAGAATTTAGCGAGTTTAACCAAGCTCAACACTGCGCCGACTGGAAAAAAAAACCTAAAAATTCGAATTTCGACACCATCTATCTCACTAGGGCCGAAAGTGGCTACAGCTTGATTACGATGTGCAGCGTTGGTCATATACCAAAAAGCTGTCTGCAGTCATGTTCGAAGCACGTATAAAGCAAACATGCTGTGAAGATGCTTGACGCGTGTCCGCAGACCATTCTGTCATCATCATCAGCAGGGAACACCTTGCCTTTGTTTGATGTACGAAGAGCGCGTCTGGGGCTTTAGAGTTCTGCTGGGGCTCGTATGTAACCAATGCGCCAATGAACGCCTGGTATCGGGCTGGGGCTCAATATGGGAGTTGTTACCGTCGTGGTGTGGTGACGATTCATGAAGAAAGAGAAGAAAAATGGGAACATACTTTATAGTTAGTCTATGAGGTGTTACACTATATACGTTCACCACCAAGCTGACGTGGTGATGAAAGATTCGTGCTAGAAGAAACCAATCCATCATTTGCCTTTTTATCGCTCGACTTCGCTTTCTGTGTGAGATTATGCACCGAGAGCGTGAATAAGGTTGTGAAAGGTTGACGGGTGTCTGGACCGGCAAGGACGTTCTCCGCCCTGGCACCTTAATGCTAAACAACATAGATATATGATGTATAAAAAAACAAATCAGGCGAAGAGAAGGGAAGGTAAACGGCGCTCGCGTATAGAACCGGCACGATCTTGTTTAGTCGGGCTTAACCGCAAGTTGGTGAAGCTTGCGGCTTAAAGTGACCGTGAATTGTTTGTTGAATTCTAGTTGTACAAGTGCATATTGTGTAATGCCATATGAACACGCACAAAATTTAACCAAAGGCCCTGCAGCTGCTGCTGGTGCAAAATTTCCAAGACAAGAGCGAACTTTTGTTTATCTACTTCGGAAAGCTTTTATAGTCGGATGCAAACCAAGGGCAATCTTTTAGCCCACCCATGAGCGCATTGCGCCCATCTGAAAGTGCACTCCGCCGTCGAGAAAGTGAGTTCGCTAGCAACGTTGCTTTTTCTTCCTCCAGTAAACGTGTCTTAAACTACTACAATATTTATTTAATCTCATTCAGGACGTTTAAATAAATTAGAATACGCTTTTGTCAACGAAAATGGCTGTTTCAGTAAAGAAAAGAAAAGTCATGTCCAATGCTGCCGTCTTCCCAATTCATTTTCTGTCCAGAATGACTGTCTAACATGCCGTCTTCCAGCGCCTTCGATTGAGGGAAAGCGGCGAAAACGAAGCCAACCTTTCTCTCGCCAAAGTTATAAATAACAAAGCCCTTATAGTTCCACCTGCAAATAATAAATATTTAGTGATTTCCTTGGTTTTGTGGGCTTTTACGCACGAGATGTTGTTGCCTTTATTTTGTTGGATGAATAGAAAACAAGAATAATTATACTTTTCGGGTTTTTGACAAATCGGCGCCCTCCCAAGTCATCGACACCACCACCGCGCCCCGCTCTCTTTGTCTTCCGTCATGGATCCCACCGAGGTGACATCGGCAAGCGATTCCCCTGATTCTTCTTGGACGGGAAACGGCAGTGCTAAGCCTCGCGCCCGCTTCGCAATTTTCGCTGGCGATAGCGTCGCTGGAATCTCTCAACGTTTGTCGGCGCAAAAACTGCCTGCTGCAAACGCAAGCCGATACCGTTACGGATTTCGCGGCGTAACCTCGAGCACGTAAAACACGGTGCAAAAAAGCAGAATAATTGTCACGAGAAACCAAAGCGCCGCGTTGCTAAGGCCAGCAGCCATGTTGAGTTTTTTTTTTTCAAAAGGATCGCGATTGGTCCACGGAGTCGTGACGTCATGAAAACGATTGGGCTGGCGTTTCTCGGCGTAGGATTGGCATTTTCCTCTGAGAGGCATTCCGGTTTTTTCGTAGCTTGCAACCGACTATTGGCGACGTGAGCGACCGAAAGCGTCATGGTGGTCGGCCTTCCACGATTGGCCGAATGCTGGCTATGACGTCAGCAAAGGATTTCTCATCGACGGAAATAAGAGGAATGTAAGAACTCTAATATTGACGGTGTTGGCAGTGTTGCTTTGAGAGCGCAATGATTTCAAGCTTCCAACATGCTCATTACAAACACCATCGAACATGTTGTCTCGCAAGGTCATGACGTCACGAGATGGTAACCATATGAGGGCGCCACCGAAACAGTCTCGCCGCTAATAGGTACTTCGCCGTGATGTACCGACTGCGCCAAATGTACCCAACCACGTCAGTCGAATCCAGCGCACGGATTGAATCCAAATGTTCGAGCGCCGCGTCATCACTCGGGCTGCGCTCGGTAACAATCGATCCATCGGCGGATACTTGTGCGCGCGCACGCACACACGCGCATACACGCGCATGCACGCACGAGCACGCACACGCTGCAGAAGCCCCACACCCAGAGGCACACATATGGGTGAACACACACAGACAAACAATCAGCCGGCCCATACGCACGCACACACGACAACGCGCGCGCGCACACACCCAAACACATGCGGAGAGGCATAAGCACGAACAAATACAGGCGCACATACACGCCCGGACACACGCGCGAAGCCGCACACACACACACTGACAGGAACGCATTCTACGCACACAAAGGTGAACGTACTTTTTAAGATGCGAAATACATGCGACATTTGAGAAATCAGCAAGCAAAATAAGTTATTGCTGGACGCCCACAGCATAGTTAATAAAGGAACGCACAGACAACGGCCCCCCCACTCATTAACAGATGATGTGCGTCATATAACACGTCACAGGATTGGAGATAACACCCGGGAAGTATGGACGGCTTTAAGGTGGGGCCTCCGTTAATCCCGTCTGGTTGATGCATTCCTTTTTTACTTTTTTTTTCCCGCCGCATAAAGCAAACGTCACATCTCGGAAAGGACGGTTCTCACATGCAGTGCAGCGCTGATGCAACTCTTGCTCACGTGCCATCAGCTACTTAAGGTGTATCCACACGACGGACCGGGCCGCGGACCAATTGATCACGTGATGCGCCCCCGCGGGCCACCCGGCTGCAATGAGCATCCACACGGCGGACCAAAAGAGCAGACGACAGACCGAACGGGCCGGTCTAACCCTCGACCTCACAGCTCCGCTAAACGCATGCAGCGAGCTGCTTTGAGGCTATTTGTAAGGAGCCAAGATGGAGGTTGAACGAAAGAGAGACGTTTGGCCGTGGTGGGCCCTGGCGTTGACTATTGAGGACGAGGAGGGTGCACTGCTGGATGAAGCCCTGGATGTGCAGGAAAGATCTTGGTCTGCATAGTCAACTCTTTTCTGTCCCAGAACAAAAGGTTCGTCTTCTTCGTCTTCTGACAGTTGGCGCCAACAAGAAACCGACTTCTGATTTGATTCCAATCCAAATGCAACAGAAGTCAGCTTGTTGCCAGATTCTTAGCGCTTCAATTATACTGCAAAACGCCGCGGTCCGCCGCCAAGGTCCGGGCGAGAAAAGTCGCTTGGCATTTCTCAGAAGCGCGGGCCGCGGACCGCCGAAGCCGACCTCCGAAGACCGGTGACGCAAGATCACGTGATGCGCGGCCCGCGGACCAAAACAGCAATTTGGTCCGTCGTGTAGATACACCTTTATCGTCTGCCAGGAGCAAGAGTTGTGACGGTGCGATACGTAGCTGGTGAACGCTCCCGTCGGCACGCGCCTAGAGCGAGGTCGACGCTACGCTTGCAGCGCTCTGCTGCATCCGTGAACGAGCCTTCGCCACCCAAATGTAGCACTAGCGGGCCGGACAAGATGCCAAATTTTCAGAACTAACTGGCTGCCCTATTTACTCAAATAAGCAATGTTCGGAATTTTTATTTTTTTTTATGGGAAAACGGTGGCTGACGAAGCACACGAACACATGGAGGCAAATAGCGACGGCCACCGGGAACGGGCACCAATTCTATTCACCCATCAAAGTATCAGAAAATTCCTTCCAACTTTTGAATAAGATAACGGCTAGTTCTGAAACTTAGGCATCTGGTCCG
>JAZHYW010034533.1:0-27679 GCA_037355805.1 Ixodes ricinus | reverse complement strand
CCGTATTATGCCTGAATAACGTGTATCATCGACTCGTTAAGACTGCATTCAAGTTGTGACAAGCTTTCACCAAAAATTTCGGCATTGTCTGCCGAAACTCAAGAGGAAGAGACGCATAGCAGTTGTAGCTTCTAGCGAAAATGAAGGCAATGTTTTTATCATGCCAAAAAGGCAAACAAAACATTTGTAGATGGGACATTACTACCCTTGCCCAAAGAACAACAGATAAGGCACTATCTTTGCGGCAAAAAGATGGGCGCAGCCTCTGAGAAAGTAAGCACAGAAAATAGTAAAATGTGTCTAAAATCTTAATTTTGGTATAAGGGCCAACGTCAGCAAAAATAAATTTGACATAAACAAAGTATTACCTAATCCTGCTACTATGTCAGCGCAATAAATGTGTATTGTTGCAGTTAATCTTAAAATACCTAAGTAGGTCCAGTATTTCAGTGAATACTTGGCGTGAAGTCTGTTTCTGATAATAGGTTTTAAAGGTGAACTTTTTCCACTGTATGGATTAAAGAAAATCAGTATTCTTCGTTGCACCTCCGCGCCGTGGTTTTTTGATTTTGAGGACTTCTGCAAAATTGCCCAATTTAGGACTTCATGTAGAAATATATTTAAAATGAAGTGTTTTATAAGTAGCCGTTAAATGTATTCATTTATATTTTTAACGGAGAGAGCCACTGGTTAAATGCGTATAGTTGCTAGTACTGTATTTAAAGGGTCACAGAAATTCCAACACTCGCTATTCTTTTAATATCTCAAACTTTCCAAGTTTGTGACATAATCATCAATAATAAAATAAAATAAATATTTGATGGCGAAAAATACAAGTTTTCCGGCAGGTCTCGCGTCTCTTCCTTCGAATCCGGATTCTCCCCTTTTTTTCTTTTGATAACGTAGAAGACAAAATTACTTTCAGAATTTATCGCAATTTGATGTATATTACAGTTGCTAATGATATCATCAAATTAAGTTTTCAATGACAGTGCAAACGCATCACTGCTGACTTGAAAAATATAAAAACTCATAATCTGTAAGTGTAAATGACAAATCTTCAAACTTCCTTGTTCTCTTTTCATTGTGACGGCATTTTCTGCTGAGGACTTTGACAGGGATAGGGTGACTAATCGCGTTACTGGAAAAAAATTTTTTTACTGATAATTTAATTTATTTTATTTTAAGGGAACAATAGATATATTGGCAGCCACTGAAAATAAGTAGGCATACCCCTAGAATATAGGTATATTATGCGTTTTGTTTCGCCTGTATATAAGATTGAAAATAATCAAAATAGCGTCTTAACGCGCGTGTAAGATGCCATTTGTTTTGCTTTGCAACAGCGTATATCTTTTGTTATTGTAGGTAATTTCCTTGATGCTTGAGAACGATATTTACGTCGAGCGATCAGCATTTTGGATTAACACTGTCATTCTCATCATTTTTTATTTACCTACTAAAAAACGTTTCAAATCCATATTAGCCTTTGTTACATAAGCACCTTTAACCATAGTTAAGTCAATTTTGCCTGTAGTTATGCGTCACCACAGTTACCACATTCGTATGGATTGCTATGGAGAGGCAAGTGGAGAGTTATGCCAAGATGCGCGCCCATGGAGAGAGAATGTGCTTCTTGCTCAGGAGTTGTTGTGACGTCATTACTGAGCTTCTATTGGTTGATAGAACAAGTCAGTAGGTAGAGCTTCAAGCATGGAGACATCTACCTACTATTTTTTTTCAGGCCGGCCATATGTGATTTTCGCAACATGTTATCACAGTACTGCGCAAGAAGCAGACTATTTCAAATTTTCTGTGGGCTTTGCATGTAGTTACTAGAATGTCGACCAGAGGTGACACCTAAAAATAAAAATTGCAGGTGCCTGTGTAAAAAGGGAATTTATAAAACACTGCTAAGAAAAAAAATTGAACTAAAATCAATCTCCTCTGCGCCTGGAGCGTAGGCCAGCGAAATAAGCGTGTGATTGACCGGCTCAAGATACGAGGGATTGCTATGATCAACGAGGAAGTGAAGATACAAAATACAAGGAGCCCACATTCTGCCATCAACGTCATTGATTCCAAATTCGGCTTCTGAAAGTCTTCTATTTTGTAGATACACTGCCTTATCCGCAGCGAGCGAAACGATGCCTAGGGATATTTTCAGTCGTTTGCGGGTTTAAAGAAATATCGATACTGGCAACCCCAGTATCGATATTTCCTTTATTCCCGCAAACGACTGAAAATGATCCCCAGTGCTACCGTTTTAAATACGCTGCGGTTCAGAACCGGTGTATCTGCAAAATAGAAGACTTTTCAAGAAGCCGGATTTGAAATTTTCGCGGAATCAGTGACGTTGACGCGCGAAATGGTGAACTCCTTTGTATTTTTGTCCGCACTGGAAGCCAAGGAAGCGGCGTTAAACTCGGCACTAACCACTCTCAGTTGAATCGTGGCAAATCGCAGATCCCTCACTCTGTTGAAACCGGTCAATCACACGCGCCCCATCTCGCTGGCCACCTGCACGTGACCTTTCTTCGGGCGCAGACGACCCGTCTGTTTTTAGTTCAATTTTCTTTTCTTAGCAGTGTTTTATAAATCCCCTTTTACGCGGGCACACTTAACTGCAGTTACGCTAAGCCGCAGTTGTCACACTATATTTTGGTCGACATTATGTGGCTATGCAGTCAAAGCTATGCGGAGAGCAAGTCGTCTGCTTCTTGCGCAGGGTGCTGTGACGTCGGAATGACGCCGAATCCTTATTGGCCGGCTGAAAAAAGAAATAGTGGGTAGATCTCAATGCTACCATGCTTTGAGGCTCTAGCTACTTTTTTTTCTATCAGCCAATAAGAGCTCGGCATCATTGTGACGTCACAGCAACTCCTGAGCAAGAAGCAGACGACCTGCTCTCTCCATGGGCGCACGTGCGCTTGCACATCTTGAGCGCCAATCAAAGCTCTCCACGCGCACTCTCCACTTCTGAAGTAGCTGTCCGAAATGTGGTGACGCGTAACTGCAGTTAAAGGTGACTTAACTGTGGTTAAGGGTGCCCATGTAACAAGGCTATTAATGAGTTTGAAACGCTTATTTTTAGTAGGTAAAATAAAAAATGACATGTTGCAAACTTGGGGAGTGACGTGAGTGTTAATCTCAAAATACTTGATCGCTCGAAGTAAACCTATCGTTAAATTACTCAAGCATCAAGGGGAATGCTGGGAACGTACGTCTCCGCCTCGCAGTGCTCGCGTCTGCAGCAGTAACTGTTGCCAAGCAAAAACCTGAAACAAATGGCATCTTGCACGCGCGTTCGTCAAGGCCTTATTTTGGTTATTTACTTCGAATCTTATATACAGGCAAGGCAAGCGCGTGCCTCGCGTATACCTATCTTCACAGAGCAATATTCTTGATGCTTGGGTAATTTAGCAATAGATCTACTGCTTTCTTAAAATAAAATTAAAAAAAATATTATCCGGCTAAAAAAGAATAATTGCCCGAGTAGCCGCGGTATTCCTAGTCACCCCTATCCCTGTCAACGTCCTCAGTGAAAATACCAAATTCCGTCACAATAAAAAAAAAAAAAGTAAGAGAGTTTGAAGTTTTATCATTTAAACTTACGGATTATGAGTTTTTATATCTTGAAGTCAGCAATATTCTGCGTTTGCAATTGTCGTTAAAAAACCTATTCGATGACTGTCATTAGCAATTGTTATACACATGGAAATTGCGACTACTCTAAATTTCTGAAGAGTGATTTCGTCTTCTACGTCATCAAAATAAAAATAAAAAGAGGGGAGGAGCCCTGATTCGAGGAAGAGGACGCGGGCCTTTGACGGGCTTGCTCGTGCGGCAGAAATTATTTTTCGCTATCAGATGTATCTTGTTTTGTGTGTGTCATTAAAAGAAGACAACGGTGTTGGGTTTGTGTGACCCTTTAAGCTCCCAGTATGTTGTAACCGGTGGTTGCCTACGTTAGCAAAATATGTATAAATACATTTAACGAAATTCACAAAAACTTCATTTTAAAATATATCTCTTTTATGAGAGTCACAAATTGAATTTTTGCAGAAGTCTCGAAAATCCTCTCAGCTCAAGGAAGCCACACGGTGCTGGAAGAAGAAAGGGTTACGAAACGAAGAATACTGTTTTCTTTAATCATACCCAGTGGGAAGATGTTCACAACTAAGGCCTATTATCGAAGCAGACTGCCTTGAAACAGTCACGACTGCTTCACGTCCAGGTAAGTTGAGTTGCTGTGCACTTGAAATGCTACGTTCGACCTACTTAGGTATTTCTAGATTGGCTTTTTTTCAAAAGCTAACACAGTCATTGCGCTGACATGAGCGTTAATAGTACGGATTAGACAATAAATACTTTTGTTTATGTTGGAAAAAATTTTTTTTTGCGTTGCCGCATTAATAAAAACATTGGCCGCCGGACGAGCCCTTTATATCAAAATAAAGTTGGACGTAGACACATTTTATATCTTTCGTGTGCCACCAATAGTAGTCTGCATTAATATTTTGTCCTACATAGATAATGCTATTAAAATATTGTTCTTTTTGTAAAGCACTGTGGTAATGTTCCACCTACAAATGTTTTGTTTACCTTTTGGCATGATAAAACTATTACAATATTTTAGCTACCTTTTTGCTGAACTCGACTTGACTGCCTATGCGTCTCTCCCTCTTGAAGTATGAACGAGCAAACCATCTCAGAAAACCACAGAAGTAGCTTATTACAACTTAAATGCAGTCTTGAGCAAAAGTCACTGTCTACGTTGGAATATTGGGCACTCAAAAGTTCGAATTCGGGGTCAGAGTTAATATCAGCAATTTCAAGTCAGAATATATTTATGACCCTTTGAGAACCCTTCTAAAAAGCTATTGACTCCATTCAAAGTAGTAAGCCTCTTGCTCTTTTTTAAAACGAGTCACCAAGTTCTTATAAGCACGTGCCTTATTCAAAAACAAAATAAAACGGACCAGGCGTAAGGCATGCCTATCCTACTTGAGCAGTAATTCAATTACAGTTATCTCATATAAATCTAATACATTAAAGAAATTGGTCTATGTAATGAATAAATTTAAAGGGGGGTGCAACAATTTCCGGACTTCGGTCAAAGATTTGTGGAAGTTGCCCTCTGACACTTCTGAAGTAAAGAACCAGAAAACCGATTTCGCCTGCGTGTCCTAGTTGTTACGTAAAAAACTGATAAATATTGGCATTTCGGGCACCCCTCAACTCACTCCCAGTCTTCAGGGTCACACCTGGTCGCACTCCCAGTGACGTCATTCGGAGTGCCGTGTAGCTTCCCGTGTGCTATCTCGGAGGACGCTTCCTCTCCCTCTCTCCGCTGACATTAGCGGGCGTTATGCTGCAGCTTAGCGCCGAGCGAGGTCACGTAATCTTTTCGCCGTAGTTCCTTCGGCTGCCACTTGGGGCTGCAGGTGGGGGAAAAAGCTCGACTTTTGCTTTGCGATTATGCAGCGGAATCATGACATTTTTAATGAAGGGGGTGTTTTCTATCCTCCGGGACACGATAGAAAACGTAAAAATGACAAGATGCAAATTCTTTAAATGATAAAATCATTGCACTGCCCTTTAAGTGAAAAATATATGGAACTATATTTTAATGAGCTTTCTGCGCTAGCCATTATGATAGGGTTGAGTCAGATTCCTACTGTTTTATCACACTGGAGATCAGCTCTGCGCAGTCTTGTATACATTACTCGAAAAAGTAATAAATGAAATGTATAATTACTCTCTCTTAAAAATTATTTAATTAGATTACTTGAGAACTTGAGACGTAAAATTAGCGCGATGCGATAGAGAAAGTTACTGCTCCGATTACATTACAATGTCAAAATGACAGTTTTATGCCGGTTTGAAAACGGGTATATCGTACTTGTTGGGAAGTCACGATGCAGCTTAGTCATCACCGTGACGAAGGACCAAGCGGCAACACCACGTGTTTGTCCGTATCGGCTTGGGGGGGCGTTATCCTTGTTGTCTTATCTTACCTTGTTATATTTACGGGCGCGGCTCGGAAATAAACGAGTTGCTACCATGCCGTCGACGGGTCGGTCTCGCTTACTTTACTTCAGTGGCGACGAATACGGACACACAAGCGGGCGGCGCTCCGTCACCATGGAATAAGCGTGAAGACAGGCATCACCCTACGGACAAGATGGCCTACCTCGTTCCTCCCTTCAACGACGGGACAGATAAGTGGCCGTCCTATCTCATCCGAATTGAAGCATTCTTTGAGGGGAACGCGGTGACTGACCCAAAGGCGAAGCGAGCGTTGCTGGTCTCTGCGCTAAGCACAAGAACAATCGAGGTACTGCAAGCGACTTGTGCGCCAGAAAGCGTAAACAAGCTGTCATATGAAGAAGTGGTCAAGGCGCTAGGGGACTTCTTTTCACCGACGCCCAATGAAATCGCGGAGAGTTTCAAATTCTTCAACAGACACCAGAAAGAAGATGAGACAGTGCAGGAATTTCTCGTGGAGTTACGACGACAAGCGGAGAAGTGTAATTTCGGCAGCATGGTCGACCGGATGCTTCGCGACAGGTTAGTTTGTGGAGTGAGAAGTGGAGAGGTTCAAAAACTGCTGTTGGCTCGACGGGAAGTGACGCTAAAGGAAGCGGAGAACATCGCCCTGGCAGCCGAAGCCGCCGCCAATAACGTCGCGGCTATGAAACTACCACGGTCGGTAGAATCCGAAGTCAACGCCGTCACCCCAGGCACAGGGCAGGGTAAACGACCAAACACCCAAAAGACCTACAACAAGGCTCGTTACAAGCGCAGGGACTCAAGTTCTCCAGATGGTTGTCAACGTTGTGGCGCAAGATCACATGCTGCTGATTCGTGCAAGCACAGGTCGGCCCAATGCTTCCGCTGCGGGAATTACGGTCATTTGGCGCGACGGTGCACCCGGGAAATCGCACAAGCCGGGAAAAAGGGGAGCGGGAGTGAGCGGTACAAAAAGGCTTCCAACGCACTGGAACTTTCAAGCCCTTCCGAGGACGACGAAGGACACCTGCTGACGCTGGAATGCCATTTCACGGATGGCGACGACAACGTTGGGTTCGTAGAACCCATACACCGAAAATTCGTCTGGGGTAACGTACCCCTCGTCATGCAAGTTGACACCGGCTCACCGGTTAGCGTCGTGTCGCAGGATGTTTACGAGAGATTCAAGGAGGCGTGGCCGACGCTCGAGAAAACAAGAGTTCGGCTGACGTGTTTCCTGGGCAGCCTTCCGGTGCGAGGGGAACTGAACTTGCGAGTCACCTATCAAGACAAGACTGTGGACAGCAAACTGATTGTTTTGGGCTGTCCAGGACCATCGTTGTGTGGACGAGACTTAATCCGGGACATGAATGCATGCGGGGCCTCGGTGCTTCATCTCGCCAGCGGACAGACGTCATCAGAGGGAGCAGGACAAGCACCAAGTTCGGCGACAGACTCAAACCTGCAGGCAATTTTGACGGAATACGCGGACCTGTTCGAGCCAGCCCTGGGTTCGCTGAAGGGACCACCAGTGAAACTGCAGTTACGCCGAGACGCTACGCCCAAGTTCATAAAGGCAAGACCCGTTCCGTACGCTTTGCGAACAAAGGTGGGGGAGGAACTCGATCGCTTGGTGGAGGAGGGAGTGTTGTCGCCGGTGACGCACGCGGAGTGGGCAACTCCGGTTGTGCCAGTCGTAAAGAAAGACGGAAGCATCCGATTATGTGGGGATTTTAAAATGACACTGAACGCGGCATGCCACACTGAGCAATACCCATTGCCCCTTATTGAAGATATCTTCGCGTCACTCAGCGGGGGAGAAGTGTTTAGCACGCTTGACCTAAGCAACGCGTACAACCAGGTCAGTTTAGACAAAAAGTCACGTCAGTTATGCGTCATCAACACGCACAAAGGTCTCTTTTCATACAACAGGCTGCCCTTCGGTATCGCATCAGCGCCGGCTATCTTCCAGAAGAGAATCGAGTTCGTGCTGAAGGATTTGGAGGGGTACAGGTGTACCTCGACGACATCCTGGTTGCAGAAAAGGAGGGCCAGTCGACACTTCAAGTGGTGCTGCAGCGTCTGCGAGAGAACGGTGTCCAACTGAACAAAGGCAAGTGCAAATTCCGTCAACACGAAGTGAACTATCTCGGCCATAGAATTGATGCACACGGCCTTCATCCGAAAGACGACAACTTAGAAGCAATCACAAAGGCGCCACGTCCAACGGACGTGTCAGAGCTTCGATCTTACCTGGGGTTAATAACGTATTACAGCAAATTCTTGCCCAACATGGCGACTCTCCTGGCCCCCCTGTACGAATTGCTCAAGAAAGGTCAGAAATGGTACTGGTCGAAAAACACAGAAGAGGCTTTCCAGCAGAGCAAGCTGAAATTGAAACAGTCTAGGATATTAGCACACTTTGACCCGACGAAGCCCCTACGGTTAGAATGCGACGCATCTCCGTATGGTATAGGTGCAGTGCTGTCCGTAAAAGTAGGGAAGCACTATCAGCCCGTGGGGTTCCGCTCACGCACCTTGTCGAAGGCAGAGCGGAATTACGCGCACTTAGAAAAGGAAGGCTTGGCGCTGGTATTCGGGGTCACCAAATTTCGAGAGTACCTATGGGGGCGTTCATTTACATTGGTGACTGATCACAAACCACTGGTGGGCATCTTTCATCACAATCGGGCTGTACCCCACACGGCTGCCGCAAGAGTGCAGCGCTGGGCGTTACTCCTAAGTGCATACTCCTACCAAATAGAGTACCGTAAAGGAGAATTGAATCAAAATGCGGATGCCCTTAGTAGATTGCCGCAACCGGGATCCGGAGAAGTGTCGTCCGCAGACTTGCAAGAGTATGTGCTAGTCATGGAGGCGTTGGATGACGAATTTATTCCTACCACAGAACTCCAGCGTCAGACGACGGCAGACTCCGTTCTACACCAGGTGAAAAGATGGATCCTGATGGGCTGGCCAAACGATCCGCACAAGGTCGACCGGCATCTGGGACCGTACTACACTCGGAAGGACGAGCTGACGGTGGCCCACGGATTGGTATATTGGGGACAGCGGGTGGTCATTCCGGAGACCGCACGGAAGACAATAGAGTTTCCAGGGTCCGTTTGTGCACATCCGATACGGTCAGTGGCGTAGCTAGACCATCTGGCACCCGGGGCCCTTAGGTCTTTTGTCACCCCCCCCCCCCCCCGCTCCCCGAGACCGCAAGCAACAGCATGCCGGCGGCCGCCATTTTCTCTAAACAGAGTTTCGAGGCAATTCGGTAAGATGTTGTCGCTAAAATGAGCCTCTAAACCGCACGCCTTAAAATGGAAAGTAATGCAATCAAACAATCGTTGGCATACGGTACACTGCGGCGCTGAAGCCAGTCCGTCCACGCAGATTTCCGGAAGCTCGACGGTCTCCAGTCATGGCACGCTGTGGCAACAGGGAAACGCCGTCGCCGTCACAACATTACGAATTCACTTGCCAGAACACTACATTGTGACCGCCTCCCGACGGCGAGCGACGCGCTTCTAGAACTTACGGCGGGGTCAGAGAGCGAGGGAGCTTGCTGAGCACAAGCCCAAAGAAGCCTTTCGCCAGCACCTCCTCTCGGCACTTCCCCCTCGGCGCGTGGTGCGGTGCCGTGCACGGGTGGACAGCCATGGGTGAGAGTCCGGGGTGAGGGAGACGACACGTTGAGAGTTTACCCAACACGTTTACCCCCTCCCCGCGACTCCCTTCGTGTAAGACCTTCGTGTGATTTCTTTCTTCTTCGTCTGGCGCCTTCTCTTGCTGTCTCGGCGCAGTCCGGCCGTGGTCGGCGCAAGCCAGCGTCGTGTTGCGCTGGGTTTGGCGTAGACTAGGTGGCGTTGGCTCGGCGTGCCCGGGCACAGCTCTTTCTCGAGTGCTCCCGCACTTTCCGCGCTTGTTTTTCCGCCGGTGCGCGATGACTTTGCGCGAGCCAAGCCAGTTTTGCGACTCTGCACCAGACACGTTCGTGATGGAAGAGTGGTGACCTCATGCGTCTACACATTCTTTGCAACTTACGAACCAGTCAAGCCGGGGGGATTGCCGGCGGCCCCCCCCCCCCCCCGCCGCCATAAGTGGCACCCCCCTCGTGACTGAGACTCCTGGTACCCGGGGCCCACGGCCTCCGGCCCCCCCGTTACTACGCCACTGGATACGGTACGATCCGGCCTACGGTACGAACTGCGCATGCGCTTGTCCTCTGCGATCTTACCGTAAGGCCCGCGCTTCAGACGGAGCAACTTTCTCAGCAATTTTGGTGTTGCTGGCACGTTGTTCTAATTTCCCTAGATCGACACGAATTGCTGAGATCGGGTCCGGCTCGAAACAAGCGAGCAACTCGGAGCAATTCGAAGACGTTTGAAGCGGCTCCAGCCAATCAGGGACGCGTTATTTTCACGTGACACTCCTGTGTTGGTGATGATGACAGCTAAAGACTCGGTTCTGGTTTGAAATTGATCGTTTTCAAATAAACCGTTTCAGAAAGATGCATTAGTATTCTAAACGTCATTTAAACGGACGAAAACACGTTTATAGAGCGTAATTATGTGCCTAAAGAGTGCAGGAAAAATACAATTTCACGATGATGATGGCAAGTCCAGCTGATCGGTTGCTGCGTGTGAACGCAGGAGGCCCGTGTTGCTGGTGTTGCTCCGTCAAGTTGCTGGGCGAAATTGCTCCGTCTGAAGCGGGCCTAAGGTGGTCGAACCGTAAGGCACGACCGGCACGATCAATGGCCGACAGGGACAGTCTCGCTTGGTTAGCAAAACGGCTATTTCGCTGGCGGAGAGAGCGTGCCGTGGCTTCAAACATGATTAAAATAACTCGTGGTAGTGCCTGGCAGGAGCGCCATATGTGACAGCAAGTGCATAAAGGTGGATTCAGCAAATAAAAAGAAAAATACAGAACAAAACGCAATAGGACATCCTCAATAGAGATAAATTAATGTTTAGCAGAAGCGAAAATCGTCTGCGCAGTAGCTCAGTGGATTGGAGCGTCAGTTTCGTGAACCCGTAGGGGCTTGGTAATGGAGAGTTCAAATCCTGTTGGCCCATACACCTTTTTTTTTCTTTTTATATTTAAAGTTTTTTTTTATAATGAAGTTTTTTTTATATTTTACGGTTTTTTTATATTTTGCTTTTTTCATATTTTTTGTTTTTTTATATTTTAAGTTTTTATTTCATATTTTCAATTTTGTTTCATATTTTAAGTTTTTTTCATATTTTAAGTTTTTTTCATATTTTAAGTTTTTTTTTTATATATTAAGCTTTTTATATTTTTTAGTTTTTTATATTTTAAGTTTTTTATATTCCGTTTTTTATATTCTAACTTTTTTCTTATTGTAGGTTTTATATTTTAAGTTTTTTTTTCATGTTTTAAGGTTTTTTATATTTTTCAGTTTTTTCAATATTACGTTTTTTATATTTTATGTGTTGTTTTTTTTGTTTTTTTCATGCAAACGTTGGGATGTGTATTTCGAGCACTTATCACCCGTTTTTACAGCTGCTTTATGACTGAGGGTTATCTGTAGTGTCAACAGAGTGAGCAACAGCCTTCTGCATCAAGGCTCTGGATACTTTTTAGTTTAAAAATGTTTCATGAATTAAAAATTTGTCTTCTAATGCTAATCACATATATCCTATAAAACGAGCCCTTTAAATATTGGGTGATAGTTTTAATAAGTGCACAGCAGTAAAGTTACAGGTTTTCCTTTATTTTTCTTTTTCGTGGTCGTACCGTACACCGCTCAACGATCGGTTCGCGGGCGTACGACCGTGATCGTCTGCTATCTTTACCGTAAGAGAGCAACATGAGCGCCGTATCTACCTCCGTCCCTCCGCCTCCTCCTCGCAAGCAAGTTTCAGCGGAAGATTATATCTTTCTACTTCGGGAGGTGCTAGGCGCTAATCCTTTTTTTACTCCAGCCCTTTGGAATGACGTCCTTAAAGGCTTAAACGCGGCGTCGAAAAAGAACTTCTCGTTGCGAGGAGCGAAGGAACGGATTGACCTCCTCGTAATTTTGTACAAGAAAAATGACCGCCTCAACTTGAGAAAGTGGGTATATTTTTGTTATTTTTGTATTTTATTCGCGATTTAATATTCCTAGTTTTATTTGCCCATAACTTTCTTAATACTCGACCCTGCAGTGGGCCTCGAGGGAAAGACACAGGATCGCTGGTAGACGACTTCGAATGTTGATGATAAGCGCGCGCGAGCGTGTTCTTATTTGTGTGTCAAATCAAGTTTGCTGTCGGCGACTTTTCAGCGTATCAGGACGTGGTTGGAGTAAACATCATATTTGGTTGATGTAAAACACCAAAGCTTGTCCACTGAGAACGTATGACTTACAAAAAACAAGTTACCATGTACGGTCGAGGAACTATTTATTCCCCGAAAGATATAAATCGAATAAACTGAAAAAAAAAAAAAAAAGATACGGTGGGAAACGAGTCCCTGACACCCAGATTCAGCCGTTGGTTGTCAACGTCTCCGGGATGCGCAGCGCCAATCGGAGATGGGGCAGATCCTCCTTTGTGAACCTGAACTGCCGTACGACGTCCTCCTCGTCCATCGACGCCAAGTTGAACGTCCCATGCCTTGCCGTCAACACGCCCGAATGCCGAGGCCGGGATGCGTAACCGCCTCCGTTGACTGCTACGAACTCGATCGCTACGAAGTCAACACAACTGTCATCGTTGGTAAAAGACGGCCCGTGTCAGTCGTTTGCAAAGCGACGTAGATGGAAACAAATTGCCGCGGCGTTTTTCGCGGCCTCGGAGATGCATAGCGAGCCGACGTTAAAAACTATACGTATGAATTACGAGAGTTTCAGCAAGAGCCAC
The DNA here is from genome assembly GCA_037355805.1 of Ixodes ricinus. Classification (NCBI taxonomy): domain Eukaryota; kingdom Metazoa; phylum Arthropoda; class Arachnida; order Ixodida; family Ixodidae; genus Ixodes; species Ixodes ricinus. The sequence continues at coordinate 14,789 of JAZHYW010034533.1, read as the reverse complement.
GTAATACCTATTCACACTCGGAGCGGACGCGCGCGTTTGATCGAAGTGCTGGATTCGCGCTGTTGGACCGCGAATTGATAAGCGCTTCGGGACCGATCCTTTACGATTGAGACTCGATGCTGACGTGACACCCGGCAAAGAAAGGTTGGACCGGCATTGCGACCCACGAACTGTTATAGCGATCGACAGTGAGGTGCAGTCGTGTCAGAATAAAAATGGAATACTAATAACAAAGTGTACAGTACATACCGTGTTGCGAAGGTAATCCATACGGCGTTTATTTGAGCTCTATATCACACAAAACAAAGAGATAGAATCGATGAGAGCCCTTTTTCGACGACAGCGTTCGTCACCGCTGCCTCGAAAAACAAGGAGATGACAAGAGGAAGAGATTGACCTCTTAATCTAAAATTGAGGTCAGCGATCAAACTATGGGAAGGGTTCACAAGGGTCGCGCGGGCATATTCCATTCAGCACGCCAGCTGGTCGTGGGCAGACGATCGCCGAGTCGCGTAGTGCCTGCTAGGCCTATATGCCGAACTCTCTTGCTCGGTGTCGGTGGAATCGTGGCCGTTGGAGCTCTTCCCGGGTGTTCGTGGATCCAGCGTTCTTGTTCGTCGTGGTCTGTTTCAGGTACTTTTTACTTTTTTCTTGCTGCTTGAAGTCCGGACGCGTGAGAAGCGCACGTAGAAAAATAAACGTCCGTTGGTCGTCGCGACGGCGACGCTGTCGGCCATGCTGATTAGATCGTAAGAAGTGCGTAAGACAGCTTCGTAGCTGTCGTAGGATTTCGTCGTAACCTGCACAAAACTTACGAAAATTTTGTTTCGTGAATACGAATTTGTTCTTAAGTTTTGTCTTACGCACATTTTTGGCGTAAGATCGTTTCGTGAATCTGGCCTCTGTCTTTTCTCGATAAGGCCGATGCAGGTTTCCGTTGCCAGGGGCGCGACCTGTACCGATCGTCTGCTCTCGTCTGCAAATACGGTTCCCCCAAAGCCGTTTCAAGGCACACGATCGGTCGACTCGCCCGATCCAAGGTATCGATCGTTTTTGTTTATCGATCGTATTTTGTTCCGGTTCCCTAAAACTCTCTAATGTTGAAATTACTGCACGACGCTTATAGGGGCGCGTCCAGAATGAAAGCCCTCGCGAGAACTTTGTTATGGTACCCAGGGGTTGATAAGCGATCTCGAACAACTAGCGCGAAGTTGTCCCGCGTGCGCGCAGGTAGCTTCGCTACCGCCATCTCAAGTGCCAGTACCGTGGCCAGAAACCAAAGAAAGATGGGCGCGAGTCCATATCGACTTTGCAGGGCCGGTAGATGGCTTCATATTGCTAATAGTTGTGGACTCCCACAGCAAGTGGATCGAGGTAGCGCCGTTAAAGACCACCACAGCGGAATCCACAATTTCGGCGCTACGTACAATCTTCGCCCGGTTCGGCCTACCGCGGACCATTGTGTCGGATAATGGTCCCCAGTTCGTGAGTGTCGAATTTAAAGACTTTTGCTCACTCAAAAATATTTAACATGTACGCACTGCTTCATATTCCCCACAGTCAAACGGCTTAGCCGAGCGTGCCATGAGAACCGTGAAAGAAGGGTTAAAAAAATGGAGGGTAGCATGCAAACTCGGTTGGCCCGATTCTTGCACGGGTATCGGAGAACACCAGGAAAAGACGGGCAAACTTCCTCACAACGGTTACTCGGATATACCATTCGATCGCGTATTGATACCCTTGTGCCAGTGCCTTCGTCGACAACTCCCATTGTGCCTGCTAACCCATTCCGTCCTGGACAGACGGTGTGGGTCAAAAACCATAGCCCTGGAGACAAGTGGCTGCCCGGCACTGTCAAAGAAACCAGCGGCCATCGGTTGGTGCACGTCAGCTCGCCCGAGGGAGAGCGACCTCGGCATGCAGACCAAGTTCGCCTCCGTGATGACGACTCCCCACAAGCCCCTCCGGTCGACGCAGCGACGGAAGATGCCGCGTTACAAGCCTCTCCAGAGCGGCAACCAAGCGTCATCTCCGACGACAGAAGTACCCCGGCAGCCGGATCTCCAAGAAGATCCAGTCGGGATTGACGTCCACCGGCTCGCCTTTTTTTATAAGGGGAAAGGAGTGTTGGGAAGTGACGATGCAGCTTAGTCGTCACCGTGACGAAGGACCAAGCGGCAACACCACGTGTTTGTCCGTATCGGCAGGAGGGCGTTATCCTTGTTGTCTTCTCTTACCTTGTTATATTTACGGGCGCGGCTCGGAAATAAACGAGTTGCTACCATGCCGTCGACGGGTCGGTCTCGCTTCAGTACTGACCATTATTGGATTAAAAACACTAATTTATAGCCTACTTTACTTCTGAATCCACCAATTTTGGTAAGCAATCCATGGTTCGAAGGGCAGTAAACTTGTACGAACAAAGCTCGCCGTCAGCATGGGGAAGGAAAAAATAGTAAAGGTTACGAGTAATTTTAGTACTTACAAAGTAATCAGATTACGTTTGCGATTACTTGTTACTAAAGCGTAATGAAGCGATTACAAAAGTACTCCGAAAGTTAAGCAATTATAGTAATTCGATTACCTGTAATGAGAACCGTACAAGTCTATTCATCTCGGAGTACGGCAGGATTAAACGTGTTCTGCGTGCACTGCGTACATACGAATATATTACCGCCATCATGATCATCTAAGTTTGTTATTTTCAGAATTATAGAGTCTTGAAATTAAAGAGTCACTGACACCCCCAAAATATTTTTTTTGACACGCGATTTATTATGGTGTCGGAATATTACCCAATTAATATTTTGCTACAGAGTCAGTATTTTTTAATAAAGCCAAAATCGCAACTGCTCGGAACCGAAACTGAAGCCCAGCACCGCACGGAGAAGAGGAGAGGAGAGAGTGAGTGGCGGAGGTCCACGTAACTACACCCGACCGTGCGATTGTGATTTTTTGTTTGTGTTTGTTTTTTCCGTTTGCAGCAGACGAAATGCGTTGCAGGATCCATTCGCCTTGCGATTCCTTCTGCAGTTATGTTTGTTCCGATCGCTGTTCTGTACTTCAAGATGAGTTTTTGGTAGTAGCATTTAAGTGTTGGCAATTAGTAGTGAGTGCGTGTGGTAAATTCCCGTGATCGGCTCCGAAAAGAAAACTCCAAGATGTTGCGTGAAGAGCCTCCTCACGTCCTGCACCTGAAAGTGGCATTGTCGCAGGTGACAAGTTTCTGAAAGATCAACGGGTTGGGATCAATGGCTGGCTGCAATTCCTGTAGAACGTTACGGGAACCTCGGAAGCGGACGCCGCCCGATTCATATGCTTCTTGCATTTTGTGGAAAATTCGCAGGAGTTCGCAGGAGTCGAAATGGAATTCTATACCATTTAGTTCAGCGACGTATCGTCCACAACAATTGTTTTTTTCAGTGATTATTGCAAAAAGAAATCGTAAACATCACAAAATGTCTGAAAAGAGAAATGGTACGCGCCACACTAGGATCGGACCCGTGCCCGCTGAAGCGGACGTCCTTCACTGAGCTACTGAAGCATTTTGTTTTTACTCTTTCGTTCTGTAGTGATGCAGCTGGTCGACTGTATATCGGAAAGTTTGCTGTCGATTTCCTTCTCAGTCCATCACTCCCGGCTTGAAATCGGGTAGCACTACGCATCGGACACATTCGCCCCTAGTAAAAAAACCGTACGCGTGCGTATTCAACTCGATGTACGCACTTCGTGCTTGTCGTTTGAGCGAGCGATGTCTTCAGCCACGAGAAGGGACGACGGCTCGGCGACGTCTTCGTTCAATCGGCTTGCTGGTCGGGCGTGTCGTACGGGATGAATATACATTTTTTTGATCGGTTCAAAATTTCTCTTTCGAAGGAAGACAGAATTCGCCGGTACCGATGAACGACAGTTCTAAAGTAGAGAGTACAGTAGAGGTCCCACGCCGTCGTCCACTGCCATCCGCGACTCCCACGATACGCGAAATGACGCCATGTTGAGAAATTACGCAGTGAACGCACAAAATGCTTCCGCCTGTCAACGGATTCACAAACGGATTGTCTGTGCAACTTTTTTTTCAATCAACGTATTTGCAGTTTATTAAAAGCCACAAAAATGCGTTTCATATTTTTTCTAATTTTTAATATTGACTGTGTGTCTTTAATGACCCACGACTTCGATGTAAATTTGGTGGACGTGTCTAAACCTCAGAAAACGGCCCGTGACCACGGAAAAGAGAGTGAGCGCGACTCAAACCAACCAGTTCTCGATCGGCGGTTTTCGGGCGGAAAGAAACTGAATTTGGAGCCGCAAATTCTGTTCTGGGTAGTTGGGCTCTCATATGTCACGTGCAACTAAAAACCTCGGCGTGCATAAATACCCTGTCAAGTGTCCCTTTAATAGTTGCAGCCTTTTCTCGGTTCGGTAGGTGCCTTATTAGGTCACCTTTTTGTTTGAAGTTTTGTGATAAAACAGCAACAAAACGAGCCATCTATGCTTACTTATGCGTATAGTGCACACGTCGCTGTAACACGGACTGGCACGATCGCGTAGCATTGTCTACAGTCAGTACAGTCTGAGAACCCAGTGAGAAGCTTCGCCTAGCGCGCTGCTCGTTGGCTTGCACCATGTTTTAGCTGCGCGTGCGGCGAAGTACTATCAAAATGACTGAAAGCTCGCCCTCGAGGCGGTACATCTACCTAAAGCCCCTCTATCCTTGGAAAAGTGGCACCATTCATTGTTGTGAAATTGCTCGAGACACGTGCCGCTCGTCGCTTCTGGAAAGAACATGGCGTCTGAAATCAGCTCAGTGCTATAGTGTTTCAGTGCTGCGCTGTGACGCCATGATGCTCCAGGGCTGACGTTGCACGTGCCTCGTGCGTCGACGCACCTTGCGCTACTTTTGAAACATGAAGGGACTTTACATCTACCGGGTTCCTGCCCTGTCGCCGACTGGAGCACCTTATTTGCTGAAGGGCACGTGTAAATGGAACGGTGAACTTAAAGCTACTGGATCCTGGGTGAGTAGCGCCATTAGCCGGACACAGGTGCCAAAACCTCGTCAGGCGATTGACTGGTCGGTTTCGTTGCCATGGCAATCGGCATTTCGGTGCTTTTAGATCTTTGAAGCTAGAAAGGGTCGTTCTGGACCATTCGCGCCGAGATCGCTATATGGAGCATCAATGTGCTGAAAGCGTTTTCTGCCAATATAAGCGTGCTTTGGTACTGTTTATGCAATCAACTTATCAGTCATGCTTATTTACACAAGCCTCTTACAATGGTACTTTTCTTCTCGCGTATTTTAGACCAGAAATTATTTTTAAATGCCGCCATACACCGATACCGCATGTGGTGCGGTGCGAAGATGTGGGCTTGTTTCGCCGGTGTGTGAATAAAGAAAACTACGTATGGCAAAACACGTCTTAATAAAGCAACCTGCCACCGGGAGTTTGAATCGGCTCACCAAGGTTGAAGAAGTCAAGAAGAAACTGCTCATTCGATGAACCAAATGAGCGCCCATATGGGCAGCTGCGGTGCTACTTTCACAGAATATATGTTCAGCTAAGCCAAGAGACTGACTCGCGCCAGCTGGACTACTGAAACAATCGGTGTAGATAGGTTCAGCGCGTAGAACATCCTAACTGACTCAGCAACTCGGTTCTCAGATCTACCAGAACATCACATTACAGAATCAACATAAATGTGTAGCCGCTGCCAGGCATCGAACTTTCGCTTTTTGCGTGGAAGGCAAGCTCGATAAGCCGTTAGGCGCACGAACGCGCTGCCCTCTTGGTCAGGTACTCGCGCGGCATTATATACCTCGAAACTCGGTGCCTGATTGAAAAACAAATAGAATTAGTCAAATAAAAAATTAACAGCAAAAACCATGAATGTTTGCGCCTCCGTATATTGAATTGATTGGTGAAGTAAAGAGTGGAAAATAGTAAATTTCATTTACGAAACAAACGCTCTCAAGGTATGAAAAAACGGTTAAGGTACAGGCGAGCTGGTGGATGTTTACCTTGTTGCAACTTAACTCGAGACTGGGCTATGAAATAAGAACTTATGCCCGTTCCCACACTTGCGGCTCCTTAGAACCGAGCGCCTTAAAACTTCTTAAAATCTCTTACGACGAGACAACATACTGACACGCTGGCGCCATCTATGCGGTGACCCTGGAACTGCATTTCACTAGAGCGAAGGTTTGGAGGTATTTGCGAGGTCAAATGTATACGCAGTATTTATATGAGAAACGTTAGTTTATAACATTGACAAAAGTTTCTTGAGCCAAGAAAGAAAGAATGATAGCGTAAGAAATTGAACATATACAGGACCACCCAGTGTTCCACTGCTACTTGATTGAGGGGTGCCAGTGTGTCCTCTCGCCGTAAGAGATCTTATGAGGGTTTCAAGGCACTCAGTTCTAAGAAGTCGCAGGCGTGTGAATGGGCTTCTAAATGTAGAAGGACACAAACAGGGAAGAGGATGTCGAGAGATGAGCCGTGACACCCAGGTGCCGGGAACTGAAGAGAAGGGTTTATTTGTCTACAGCCATAACAACATAAGCTGACATAGGGTGGCCCAGAGCACCATTGAATCACGGAGGGCCGCGCCTTCTACCACCACCACCTAGAAGAATGAAGGCCTCCACATAGCCTCCTCTTCCTTCATGAAATCGTCATCAGAGTCCGGATCGCGCTAACTCGGCGATTGGGCCCGAGCCCGACCTTCAACGCGCTGATTGGACACGAGCCCCAGCCGAACACCGGCCGCAGCACGCAGTGGCCAATCTCACGCCTCGATCGATCTGACTGTGATGACGCAGTGCTGAGGCCTTCTGTCAGGTGGTGTTGCTCTACACCTTTCTCCTAGGAGTATTTGCTTGTATTGCCCTGACCCACCCTAACGAGTACCCTTCAAGTTCAATCGCTTAGGCTGTACCACTGGTCTGCCGCAGTGAGTCCGAATAACGGGCCTTGAAGGGTCGTCGATGGTTGCTGTTAAGTCCACTGCTGGGGTGAAAGGAACACCGTCCTGTGAACCAGGCGCGTTGGCCTGCTGGGTGACCTCCAGCTGAGGAGAGCCATGGGTTCGTCGACTTGACCATCTAAGCGGTGTGCTGGACTGGTCTGCGGACTCTCTCCGGGAGTCTCAGCAGCCGCCCAGGCTCGTATGGCACCAAGTTGCACCTGCTGCTGCGAACACCGCACCGTCAGTCCGTCTACGCGACGAAGGATTTGGTTCGTTATGCAGGACTGAGGAACGTTGCTAGGCACTCGTTCTGGTGAAACCCAGACGCGTTTATCATCTTGAAGAAGAGGGATGTTCCTGACGCGGTGTCGGCGGTTAAAGTATGATGCTTGCCGTCTTTTTTAGCGGCCTCTCTGCTGGATGCTTCCTTGTGCACTCCGGCGGGAGGGCTGCATCAGTCCGATCGTCCCCGGGCAGCCTGGTCCCAAGCCGTCTGCTCCAGTCCAGCAGCTGCGCTGGATTGAAACCTGCGAGGCCGGGTGTGTCTCGGTAGTTGAGGAGGGCACGGCAGGGGTCCTTCGCCTTGCGCAGCAGATCTTTGACTGTGCGTACCATACGCTCTACTTCCACATTTGATAGTGGAAAGTTAGGGCGGCTGGTCACGCGCAGAGTACACCTTTACTTTGCAATGAAGCTTGCGAACTCTCTGGACTGGAAGGGTGGTTCATTCTCGATCTGAAGATTTCTTGAGGCCGCCAGTGCCTCGCAAAAATGCTCTTCATAGATTTCTGCCACTTCGCCCGAGCTGGGGTGTTTCGGAGGATTATAACTTCTGGGTAGCAAGAGCAGTAGTCAACCACCAGAAGATAACTCTGGCCTTCAAGTGAAACAGGCGCAGCGCCGAGCACTTCCCAGGACAGCCTGGAAGCGGTGGGCTGCACGTGCGGCTGTGCAGGATTGGTTCGGTAAGAAGTGTAATGCTCGGCATGTTGAGATGAGAAACCCGACTTTCGCCGTTTATACTTTGGCCACCGGCGACTGATTCTGCGGGCCCGGGCTTTGCGTCTGTTGACGCCTGACGTCCTTTCGTGGGTGCAGTGTCATTGAGCTGTCAAGCGCAAGCGACGCAGGAACGACGAGGCAGGAAACATTTCAGCAACAGGCCTTTTGCAAACTCGAGAGCTTATTCAGGGCACGGGGAGTACCCGGTCAGATGCAAAGGGAGAAGCTTGAATTTTTTGGACGACCGGTTCCGGCATAAAGAAATTGATGCACTGCTTTCTCCATCAGTTGCTTGGGTATTCCTGACATCTTCCACTTGCAATGAAACTTTTTCTGCGATGAGCTGGTGCAGGGCTTCGTTGCTGCAACACATGTTCCGGCGATCAAGCAGAGGGCTTGGACGCAACAGCGGCTCTTGTAGGGACATGCTGGACAAGGCGTCGGCCGCGGCAAGATACGCTTGCCGGGGAACATACAGCATTATGAAACGATACTGAACGTCACTTTCGGCCGGAGCCGTTGGAATGCAGGCGCGGTGGAGTGTCCAAAGTCCATCCACCACAATAGCGAGACAAGTGGCAGGTAGTCTGTTTCCACGCGGAACGATATGGCCAGCGTATCGGACTTCCACGAACCTTAGGAGGGCCCACGTTGAAGTCGTGGGCCTCCTTTTCTGTCTGGCTATGAGAAGCTGATCCGTGGCTGACATAGACCGAAAAGCGAATGCCACTGGGCGTCGCTTCCCCGAGGGCCGGGTCTGTAGCATTACGGTTCCCCAAGCCCCACCGAGTCATGCATCGGCCGAGAGCGATGGTTGGACACAAGGGATGGCATTTTTGCCGTGCGAACAATCGTTCCGAGCTGAGCAGTTTGTTTTTTTATTTTGAGAAATGGCAGACTGCAGCTGTGTGAGAACGCAGATCCAGGCCATGTTCTTGCAGGGAGTGCTCTAGATGGGGGCTGCGTAGGTCCGACACTTCGTGGAAGGAAAAGTCCCAGATGGTTGACCACGCCCGGACGGGCCGCGTCCGGACTCCAGCAGCGTCAGCTGGTGGGCTCATGTTTTTGAGTGGCCTGAAGCCTGCTGGTAGTCTGGGCCGATTCCTTCTGCGTAGATGCGCGGACGCGCAAGGAAGGAAATTTCGGTTTGGCGAAAACGGTGCTTCTCTGTTCAAGGTGATGCCTGAATGATGAAAGCTTCGGTCCGGGACTCTTTGCAGACGGTGGTACGCAGCTCTTCCAGCGTAAGCCAGACATACCAGTGACGGCGTAGTTTATCAAGTACAGACAGTGCCTTCAAAGCGTTCCAGTATACCCGACATCTGCTTTTCCTGCGAAGATTTCCGGGGCAAGAGGTGATTCGAAGGGCATCCGGGCAAAAACAGCAACGCCCGAAGGCGCAAATGAAGGTCGTCGGCTTCTTAGACTCCGCCGAGAGCTTCACTCTGGTAGAAGCACTAATTTGCGTCCGGCTGCGAAAAAGCAGTGCCATGTTTGCGAGAAGTCCGAGGATGCGTTCTCCGACGGTGTGGGCAGGTCAGGTTCTGCGTGTTCCCCGCAGATCAGCTTCGCTCAGCTTCGCCGTGGTCGACGCAGCCAGCAGTAACCAGAGGCTTTGGGCACCACCGCCAGTCGTGCAAACCAAGCGTCGGCTTGTCGACTCTGCGGATCACGCCTTGCCGCTCAAGCTTTACGGACTGGTCCTTCACAGTATCTCGGTGATGCGCCGTGGAACGCCGTGCACCGAGAAAGGGACCACGGTCTGGTCTCAAGCGGATCTTGTACTCTTGTGGGAGCGTGCCGAGGCCTTGGAAAGGTGCTGGGGTAAAAAGCGAGAGCTCGTCTATGAACTTCACCACTCCAGGCGCCTGAACAGGCGGAAAACCCCGGAGAGGGATGGTCAGCGACTTGACGACATACAGTCGTCGGCGAGCAAGCTGTGCCTCTCCACCAAAGGTGTTCATGCAAGGAGCCCAGGACGTTGAGTGGCTGCTCTCCTGATCCTGTCAGGACGTTCGTCAGACTCAGATCCAGGGATGGTAGGCAGTGTTTGCAGAAAGCCTCGAGACAGCTGGTGACCAGCTGCTCCCGAGTCCACTTTGCGCGCATCTGTGCGGTTGTTGACCGTCATTTCGATGTATCTAGCACTTCCAGGCTGCAAAGAGCTTGTCACTGTATTTCTCGATCCTCTTCAGCCGTTTCTGGCGCGGCATACGTCGGCGGAGTGTCCCTTGTTGTTGCGACTTGTGCAATTCACGTGGCGCGCTGGACATTCTGAGCGGGTGTCGGAGCCGCGACCACAGAAGTCGCACGAACTTGCGGCATTTTTCGGTTTGATCTCGGATTCTTCGAAACGTCGATCTCTTTGTGGCTGAGACAGCGAGGTTTGGCAGCGTCGAGACTTGTTGATCTCGGCCCCATTTCGGGCCCCGTGAGCTTAGTTTTTGTTTTTCAGCGCTTTCCGCTTCCCTGGCTTGTATTCACCCCTCTTCGAACCTCAAACTTGGGTTTCGTCGCAGCTGGTCGACATGTCGAGCGTCGTGCAGGCCAACTATAAAGCAGTCCCGCACGAGGCGTTCTTGAATTTCTGCAGACGGTAGTTGCACCGTTTGACTAGCTTGCAGAGTTCCGCATAGTAGGTGTGGATGGTCCTCCACCCGGTTGCTGCACCCTTCTGTATAAATCTGACGATTCGTAGACCTCGTTGAGAGGGTGAACAAAGTGGTCCAGAACTTAGCAACCTCGGCGGCGTAGTCGTCCTACTTGTCGTCCGCCGAACATCGGAAGAAATGGACAAGCTCTCCGGGCCCAAGCAATAAAGAAACGTGCGGACTCTGGGCTTCCCTTGTAGTTTAACTGAGACCTGAAGCGAAGGCGTAGTCCCGAAAAGGCTTAGCTCATGCTGGCCAGTAGCCGGAGTTCTTAACATCGAAGCGGTCGGGCTGGCGCAGAGAGAGGCCTGCCCATGTCGGAGGCTTGTCTTTTTCAGCCACGGCTGGCGAGACAGACGATGTGCGACCACGACGTACCGCTGACTATCGGCGAGCGGGAACAGGAATGCTTACCAGGCGGTGAAAATTTAGGCGGGCGAGGCGAAGGGAGGCGGCGGGCAGATACGTTAGTGAGTCCGGCAAGCGAGCAGCAGGCTACGCTGCAGTAGGCGGTAGCGGTTGAGCGCCCGGACGACGTCGCTTTCGGTGGACAGCAGGCTTAAGGCTGAACCCATGAGCAAATTAAGCGACGAATAACTGACGAACGCCGCCCGACGGCACGCTTGCGTTGCGCGACGTAGCAGCCACTGTGCTGATTCCACGCGCAGAGCAAGCCACGGGCAATACTCGCTCATTTTTTCGCAGCGTAGTCGTCCCATGGAGTTCAGCCTAACTGCGCGGGGTGTCAGGCGTGCGTACGGAATCAGCAGTAGGCGGAACAACGTGCCGATTGCGCTTCCGACACCATGCCGATAGTTATGCGACACCCGAATGCCGGGTGAAGAGAAGGGTTATCGCTGGCACTGCAATATTACAACATAAGCTGGCACAGGACGACCAGAGCAGACACGTAAACGTTACTCTAAAAAAGTAACGCAACACCGTTATTCGTTACTTGCTCGCGCGTAACCAGAATACCGCTGACTCGTTACTCGTTCAAAAGGTAACTAATACGTTGCTCGTTACCGGCTCTCATAAGAAACGTGTTAATTTACCCAGAAGTAGCGGAGTTATGTTTTCGTACTTTCGTTTCATGGTTTATCATTTACTTTTCAGCAGTCGTTGCACCGAAGCAGTAGCTGCCCCTAAAACTTTTCATCGGTTATGCGTTTCCCCGCTTCCCTGAGATTACATCTCCGGTGATGCTGAAGAGTCGTTAAACTGGAACGCTCGATGGAACGGCAGTGTTGTGCTTCAGGAATGAGCTGGTAAATCTGGGTTCGTCCTCTCTTTTGTTTTGTTCTCTTGCTTCTAAGCTCCAAGTTTACAATGGGATCTGTACATTTCCATGTTGCCAACCTCCGGGCTCACATTCAGTCTGTACACGATATTAGAAAGATCCAACCAACGTATACATTATTGTGTTCCCTGGGTGAAGGACATTCCCAGGTGTAAAGTTCGACTGACCTGTTCAGCGTTAACATGTTGCATATGCTGCCATTCTGTTGCGTGGTTTCCGAGTTCCCATCTCGCCTTTGTCGCGATAGACGCATACTCCGCGGGAAACATGCATGAAGGCTGTTTAAAACGTTGTTAGTACAACGTTACTCCTCGAAGATAACTAAATACCGTTACGTTGGTCACCATGCGCGCTAACAAGTGGCTAAGTACGTTACTCGCTCCTTTCCCTCGAAAGTTACCAAATACGTTATCAAACAAAGCAAAACCAGGAAGGTAGTAACCTCGTTTCTGGCAACGCGTTACGTACATGTCTGCAGCCAGTAGCAGCATTGAATCACGAGAGGACGCACGCCTCTCCGGTAATGTAGACGTGTTAGGCGCACCCACAAAGATTTATTCAGTCCCACCCTCCTCATATGCTCAAACTCAGCTCTGTTGCACCGGCGGCGCCGGTGCGAATTTGGCGGCGCTGATCCGTTCAGCCACGACCGAAACAGCCTGATGCAAGGACGAAATTCCTGGGCTATGTATTCTGCGCAGCAGGAAACCAGCCCAAGGCCCGCCTTCTCGTCAAGCCGCCGCGACCGAAGGGTGCAACAAAAAAGAGCCAGGAAAGAGTTGAAGAGCCAGCTTTGGCGTGTTTTCTGCCTGATCGGTTCGATCACGAGAACGCGGGATAGGGCCTGCGTGAAAAGTGAAAACCAGACGCCGTCGGTCCGCGATTGCTTGTGAGGGGGAAGGCGCTTTGCCGGTTGAATAACAACGAATATTTCAGTGGTCGTCAGATCCACGTGGTTTTCATCGTGAACATGAGACGCGGGAAAACCGACAATCAGTACAGACCTCCTGCGGACTACGTTCCGTGCGTCTTCAAGTTCAAGCGACCAGCCTGATCGTTCGAACTGTCGTCTGCTCTTTCGAGCCGCTTCGGGTTAGTCGTCTGCTCGTTCAAACGACGGCGCCGCTCTATAGAAGAAACGTTGACCCGGTAATTGCGATAAGAAGTTCAGTGAGAGGCCCCAAAAGACGTTTAAAATAAAAGGCTGAGTATGGCGTTAAGGCTCGCCGTAAACAATATATACAAGGAGATGTTGATAATTGTTACTTTCTGTGGCGACTCTCTTCACCAACTTGTTATGCCTGATTCACTTGGTCCGACTCCCAGTTACGATTTTCAGTATCAACGTCGACCATCTCAGCTACGGTTCCACGCTTGGTGCAGCCCGAGGGACGTCAAAGGTGACTGGAGAATAGCGAGCAAATTATCACCGCGCGAATCCGAAGGCTTGGCGTCCATTCTGAGGCGTCTACGCGGAATGAAGCGCCCCATGTCACATTATTCACGCAGTAAGAGCGGTGTATCCGAGCCTCGTTACTTTCGTTCAGGCCGCTAAAGAGGTCAAACATCGCCAGAAAGACGTAGAATCACCAATCCGGCGAACGAACGAGCAACGGGGAATCACGTTCCGACCACTGCGAGCTTCTTGCCCTGCGCACCACCCCGCATGCGCGTGCGCCGGTGGCGTCTGTCTGGGGCAAGCTCCGGTTTGTCTGTAAACATAAGCTCGGTTTATATACACACGGGCACAGCAGGTCACCAAACGTGCAGCTTGCCATTTGCGGTAACACACGGCACGCCAAGACGCACAGTAGGCAGAACCTGCAACAGGACAAAGGATGCCGCACCCATCACAAGAAAACAAAAAATAACAGGGCAAATCTTCCCATCCTGGGCTAAGCTACGGTCACTTTCACACAAAAAATCAAAAACAAATAAAAGGCTATCCTTTGCTAAAACATCTGACGCTACACCCGCGGACACCATTGGCCCCGAACATGAATGCAAAAACCAACACACTCAAGAAAAAACAGTGGAACTGGAAAGAAACTTTCAACACGACCAACCCGGAACACCAGCTTAAGAAATACACACTTGGACCCACTCTAACAAAGGGCTGTCGCGCTTCCCCTCAAAAAGCAACAACAGCAACAACAACAACATGCTAACAAAAACAAAAACAACGTTCGAATAAAATAAATTGGCAACAGTATTGGTCAAGCTATCGTTGCAACTGGGAAAACAGTGCCAAAAGCATTTTTGAGACCGTATACAATTGTTGTATATCTGTGTGTCCGTGCTTTTTATACTTTGAAGGGGAAGCGCGAGAGCCCTTTGTTAGAGGAGTCCATGTTTCTGTTTTTTAAGCTGGCGACAATCTCGACTGACGTGGCGAATGCAGCGGCTCCGGCTGGCTGTAGACCTCCCGTTCGGAGGCGGCTAATCTTCAAAAGGCATCGGAAGAAACAGAAGACCCAAAATTCGAAGACGCAAGTACAACCGTTCCTGGGAACACCCAATCCTAAGTACTGCAGCTCTATCACGATGCTCCAGATTCAGGCGGACATGATGGTTTTTAGCGCCCCTAAAACAGAATGAAACAGAAAGTTCAGATGGAACCACATAACAAAGAACGTCCAGGAAGAACGTGACATCCTGCCACCAATGCAAGGCTTCCATAAAGACAAGTAAAGGCACGCGAAAACTGACGAGAGTGGTTCTTCCAAATCACTTTGAAAAACCTTTTTCGAGACTCTTTCATCTCTGGATTTCTCTGAACCAAAGAAGAAGAACACAGGCTTCCAGAAGAACGCAAGCATTCTTGATTTGCATCAACCAGTGCAGCGCGAATTGTCGCTGCCCGTCCT